>PVIY010004179.1:0-105365 GCA_004026745.1 Myrmecophaga tridactyla
ACTGAGCAATTTTTATAAAATAAATCCCAGGTTTTGGCACATTGGGAATAAAACCAGTGCACACAGAATCTCACAGAGTTAAAAGCCTAGTTGTATTCATACCTCCATCTAAACTCTATGCCTTAGAGCACCAGAGCCCAGCCCCCGTACACTCACACTCAATAGCCTTTCAGGGGATTGTTTAGTGAAACTATACCTAGGTGGTATGATTGTAATGTTAGTTGAGATCATTTAAATCCTGTGATTCCCAGAGTGTGATATCCATATCACTGTTTTTAGGTGAAAAACAAATGAGCACTTGAAGTTTTTGTGTGCTTTAATGTATATTTGGAAAATATAATTAGCATAAGAATCCTGTGGTATTACAGGTTTTGCCTAGAGCAAGGATAACATGGGTATTTAAGTTAAAGATGAGTCATTTTTAAATAAGAGGGTAATAATTCAGTTATGCTGATATTGCAAAATATTATGAAGGTAATATATAAATGTCAGAAGTTTATATATTATGTCAACTAAATACTGATTTAGTTGAAACACAAGCAGAAAAATGAAAAGTTATATAACTTTTCCAAAGTTATAAATAGATGAAATGATTTCTGATAGAACTTTATATGGTACCTTATCCATTGTCCTGTCCACTGTATCACATTGCCTTTTTGTTTTCACATGGGCAGACACCGGGAATCAAACCCAGGTCTCTGGCATGGCAGGTGAAAACTCTGCCTGCTGAGCCACCATGGCCTGCCCTATGTCACATTGCCTTTTATTCACTGATTATACCTAAGGAAAACAATGCAGTAAATTACTTAGCACTACCTCATTGTTTTTGTTTTCCAGAGTACTGCTGTTTCAGCCTGCCTATTAGATTTCTACCTCTTTTCATTAAAGAAATATGGGTTCATTAAACTTCTTATGTGTTGTATTTTACGTTCGTTTACTTTTTAAAATTAGAAGATAGATTGCTACCAGCTGGAACTTCCATAGTACTTGGGAAGGAAAGTTCCTTTGAATATATTTTTTTCTACCAAGTCCTTTAATTTTTCCAGAGTAGTCGTGTTAATTTGTTTGAATAATTGAGGGATGGTTTTTGTTATTTTTGAAGAGCATCTTTTTTAGAGCTTAGGACTTTTAGTTTATAGTTGGCTTGCTTTTTAAAGTTGTTAAAAGAGGGTCTACATTAGGAAAAAGAAAACAAAATGGAAACTAAATTGCAATAATAAAGGGTAAGGTTAAGTTGCTGTAACAAAAAGACCAAATAAACTGTGGCTTAACTAAGATACAAGTTTACATCTCCAGTTAGCAGTATGTCTGGTCTAGCCTGCAGGGCACCTTCAGGAGCTCAGGTTCCTGCCATTTGTCACTTTGCCACCCCCTGGGAAAATTGTTCTGGTCTACGTGGTGGAAGCTTAGTTACTGCCAGCGCTGTATTCCCAAGTCCAAAGAGACTTGTTTTAAAGTTGGAGATGATTCAGAAGTAACACACTTGGATTCATATCCACTAGAGCCATACTTGGTCACATGGTCTAACTTAGCTTGGAAGAAAGCTACAAAATGAAATCTGTACCTGGGTAAAGGTGCCCAGGAAGAAGGAGATAAGTGATTTTTAAGAGACAACCAGGGCAGTTCTGTGTTCATCTTTTTAATATGTTTATCTCCCAGGAGTGTTTTTTTTTTTCAGAGAAGATTCTGTATCTTAAACATTTTAAGAGCTGTTCTTATATGGAATCATGGAAGGTTTTTGGCAAGAGGGAAAAGAATTAGATATGTATTTTAGGAAGATTACTCTTGAAGCAATGCAGAGTTTAGACTGACTCTAGAAAAGACTGTAGGAAAGGATCTAGTAAAGTAATTTCTGATTAATCGGCAAAAATTGGTGTGTACTTAAGCTAAAGCAGTGGCAACAGGAGTGTAAAGAAAGGGGGTTACGTTCTAGAGCTACTTAGGAGTTAGAAATAGTAAGGATTTACAGAACAAACTAAATAATTTGTCCATTGCCCACAGACATAGGTAATTCCTCATCAAAACCTTTATTCCACATTTCCAACCTGCTTTAATTTCACTATTCCCTTCTTTTCCCTTTCCATCTCTTCTCCATATATATATATATATTCATATTCATATACATTTTTTTCCCAAAGTATAGGTCAGAAATTAGAATGCCTTCCAGAACCAAGCATTAATGAAAATGACTGAAGAAGACGTAATGGTGGGGATCTTTGATGAAGTAAAAGAATGCTTTTTTCCTTCTAAAGTAGGTGGCTACTGCTTTGCTCAGCCGATTGTTCCCATGGAGGATTGCAAGCCCTTTGTTGCTTCATTTTAAAATTGAAACCAGAAATCCATATTACTAATGGAAATCTCTTGGTTTTTAAATATTGGCAACATTAAATACTTTAAATCTAATTAAATGGGTTAATAAATGTAAAAGTCTTAGAAAGCACCTAAAAACCTTACAGATGTCATCCATCGTTACCCAGCAGCAGCAGCATCTTCTTCCTCCTCCCCTTCTTATATCCATCTTCTTTCCTTCTAAATTGAGGCACTGAGAGCTGCTCGAGAAAAATATTACAAAGCTTTTTCTATATAAAGCATCCAGTTTACTCTACGCAGCCAGAGCCACAAAGCACATAATGAGACTTGTTAATATCAAACATTTTTCAAGCCACAGAACCCTTTCTTCAATAAACACTTACATGGAAACTTGATACATAGGAAAGATTAATTTGGATTTGCTGTGTTTGAAGTGGTTATGAGGAATTGAATAGCTACTAGAACAGTGACTCTCAAAGTTTAGTTTTAGTTAGAATCATCTAGAAGGCCACAGATTTCTGGGCTCCAAACCCAGAATTTCTGAGTCAGTGGGTATGGGTGAGGCCCAAGAATTTGCATTGTTAACAAGTTTCCAAGGGAAGCTGGGGTGGGGGGTGTCAAAAGGGGCCATCCTTGCGAATTGCTTTGTTAAAGGTTGAAGTCTTATCTGTATAAATCCAGGGATGTACTTTGAAAGTAAAAGAATCAAGAAGACAGTTTAGTTAGCCATAGCTATGACTGTTTCTTCTTCCTTGGATGCCTTTGGAGGCGTTTTATCTGGAATGTGTTGGTGGTCTAGACAAGCGTGGTCCACTGGTCAGCAGTATCAGCATTATCTGGAACAAAAGTCATGGGTACAATTCCAGATCTATTAAATCAGAATCTCTGAGGCATCGGGAGCTGTGTTTTGTTTTGTTTAACTTTTTTTTTTTTTATTGTATAGTATAAAAGCAATAGTTTTCAAAGCACTCTTCAACAAGTAGTTATAGGACAGATCCCAGAGTTTGTCATGGGCTACCATGCGATCCTCTCAGATTTTTCCTTCTAGCTGCTCCAGAATATAGGAGGCTAGAAGGCTTAAATTTTTTTTTTATCATCACAATTGACTTTTTTCCTTCTTTTTTTTGTGAAAAATAACATATATGCAAAAACAATAAATTTCAAAGCACAGCATGACAATTAGTTGTAGAACATATTTCAGACTTTGACATGGGTTACAATTCCACAATTTTAGGTTTTTACTTGTAGCTGCTCTAAGATACTGGAGACGAAAAGAGATATCATTTTAATGATTCAGCATTCATATTCATTTGTTAAATCCTATCATCACTGTATAACTCCACCACCACCTTTGAACTTCCCATCCCTCTCTTTAGGGTGTTTGAGCTATGGCCAGTCTAAATTTTTCATACTAGAAGAGTCTGTCACTAATATGGGGTAGGGAGATGGAACTAGCTGATGTTCTGGAAAGGCTGAGCCCTCTAGGTTTCAGGACTTTTCTGGACTAGGGACCTATCTGGAGGTTGTAATTTTCTGGAAAATTACTCTAGTTCGTGGAACCCTTGTGGAATCTTATATATTGCCCTCGGTGTTCTTTAGGATTAGCTGGAATGGTTTTGGTTGAGATTTGGCAGGTTATGATAGGTAGCAAGGTCTAACTGAAGCTGGTGTAAAGGGACCTCCAGAGTAGCTTCTTGACTCAATTTGAACTCTCTCTGCCACTAATACTTTATTAGTTACGCTTCTTTTTCCCCTTTTAGTCAAGATGGAATTGATGATCCCACGGTGCCAGGTCTGGATTCATCCCTGGAAGTCCCAGGGAGACTTTCATCTCTGGATGTTGTGTCCCATGTAGGGGGTAGGAGCTGTTTTTAAAAGCTCTTCAGTTGATTCTTATTCATGCTGAAGTTTGAGAACTACTCTAGTCAGAAGTTGAATGACAGCTTCAGAAATTATCCATGGGTAGAACTGTGTTGACCAGCTTTAGGACTTGACCTATACCACTTTCTACCCCTCAGAGTAGCACTTCTACCAAGTTAAAAGTCTTGCTTCTAACAGAAGCTTCCCAGACTTCCACTATACTTGCGATTTATAATTAGATAAATTGCTGCCATCCCTTAACTTAAAAAAAAGGCACTGTTCTTAAATGACTCAAGTTATAGAAAGTGGGAAGATGGGAGGAAGAGCCAACTATCTAGAAAGCATGAAGAATTAAATTTTAGAAATTATTTGTGGTTGATGGCAGTAAATCCAGGTTGAAAGAAAACATTTTTTAAGAGTATACTATATCCAGATATTTCACTAGATCCCATTTGGTTCTCAGCAACATGAAGAATTACTGCTACAGAGTAGATAAAAATATCTTCATTTGCAGAATAGGAATCAACTTAAGAATTGGCAGAAAAAAAAACTGGGTTTTATATAATACTAAAACTTACATTTGTAAACACTAAATTTTTCCTACTTTTATGAAGTATCTAATAAAATTGTTATGTATGTTTAATAAAGATGTAGTATGTAGTATGATGTATTACGAATGCACAACACTAACTATAACTATCTAAAAACTATGTATGAAAGACTCAGGGACTTTTGAAATTAATTCTATACTTTGTAAATTTAAAATATGTTTAATTCTGAATAGTAGGCTAAAATGATTTTTTCAGGGACTTTAACCTAACTGCTAACCAAAAGCTAGACATAATTTGGTGAATTCTGAACTGAATTTCTAAGTATTTATTTGTATTGTATACTGCATCATGGACCAGGCCAGAATTTTTTTAAAAATCAAAAATTCAAACCAGAAGCAATGCATACTTTGTTTTCTTTTCTCTGTTTTTGCGGGGGGAGGAGAATGGGGCTTGTGGTAGGGATGGTGCATGGGCCAGGAATCGAACCTATGTCTCTTACATGGTAGGCATTATACCACTGAACCACCAATGCACCCTTTTTTTTTTAATTAATTTTTTATTTTCTTTAAACATAACAAACATTGTTACCATATGATCATTCCATTCTACATATATAATCAGTAATTCACAATATCATCACATAGTTGTATATTCATCATGATCATTTCTTAGAATATTTGTATCAATTCAGAAAAAGAAATAAAAATAAAACAGAAAAAAATTTATACATGCCATACCCCTTGCCCCTCCCTTTCATTGATCACTAGCATTTCAATCTACTAAATTTATTTTAACATTTGTTCCCACTATTATTTCTTTTTAATCCATATGTTTTACTCGTCTGTCAATAAGGTAGATAAAAAAAGCATCAGGCATAAGGTTTTCGCAGCCGCACAAACACATTGCGAAAGCTGTATCATTATACAGTCATCTTCAAGAAACATGGCTACTGGAGCACAGCTCTACATTTTCAGGCAGTTCATCCATGCATCCTTATCATACTTTCTTAAGTTGTTGAATAAGAACAACATTGGAACAAATCGTATGTGATCCAAAATGATATATCATTTTGTTATCTAGAGCTCCTGATCTTAATAAACTACCTATTTAACCTTAGTTTTAAGGATCTTGGAGTTTTTCTTATTTAAAATATATGATGATATGTTTTGGACTTTGTGGTAGTTAGATTCAGTTGTCAACTTGGCCAGGTGAAGGTACCTAGTTCTGTTGCTGTGGACATGAGCCAATGGTACGTGAACCTCATCATATCTGCAGTTGGCTAAGAGGCATGCCTGCTGAAATGAATGATGTTTGATTTAACTGGCTGGTGCTTAAATGAGAGAGCTCAGTGTAGCACAGCCCAAGCAGCTCAGCCCAGGCCTTTGGAGACACAGAAAGGAATCACTCTGGGGAAAGTTGTTGGAGCCCAGAGGCCTGGAGAGAAGGCCAGCAGAGATTGTCCTGTGCCTTCCCATGTAAGAAAGAACCTCAGTTGAAAGTTAGCTGCCTTTCCTCTGAAGAACTATATGTTAATTGAATAAATCCCCTTTTATTGAAAGCCAATCCGTCTCTGGTGTGTTGCATTCTGGCAGCTAGCAAACTAGAACAGACTTTGTATAGTTTATGTGGGTTTTTTTTTTAACTTTTTTTCTTTACTGTATAGTATAACATATATACAAAGCAAAGAAAGAAAAAAGCAATAGTTTTCAAAGCATTCTTCAACAAGTAATTACAGGATAGGTCCCAGTGTTTGTCATGGGCTACTAAACCATCATCTCAGATTTTTCCTTCTGTATTCCTTCTATATATTTCTATATTCCTGCTCCAGAAAATAGAAGGCTAGAAGGAAGAAATATTTTTTTGTCATCACAATCAACTTTTTTTTCTTTTTTTGTGAAAAATAACATATATACAAAAAAGCAATAAATTTCAAAGCACAGCACAACAATTAGTTATAGAACAGATTTCAGAGCTTGGTATGGGTTACAATTCCAAAACTGTAGGTTTTTTTAGATTTTTACTTCTAGCTTCTCTAAGATATTGGATGTTAAAAGAAATATCAATTTCATGATTCAGCAGTCATATTCATTTGTTAAACCCTACCTTCTCTGTATAGCTCCACCATCATCTTTGATCTTTCTGTCCCATTCTTTAGGGGCATTTGGGCCATGGCCGTTCTTAATTTTTCATGTTGGATGGGCTGTCAGTAATATGGGGTAGGGAGGTGGAACTAGCTGATGCTCTGGAGAGACTGGGCCTTCTAGGTTTCAGGACTTAACTGGACTAGGGACCTATCTGAAGATTGTGGGCTTCTGGAAAGTTGCCCTAGTACATAGAACTTATGTAGAATCTTATATATTGCCCTAGATGTTCTTTAGGATTAGCTGGAATGGTTTTGGTTGTGGTTTGGCAAGTTATGATAGGTAGCAGTGTCTAACTAAAGCTTGCATAAAGGGACCTCCAGAGTAACTTCTTGACTCTATTTGAACTCTCTCTGCCACTAATACTTTATTAGTTATACTTCTTTTTCCCCTTTTAGTCAGGATAGAATTGTTGATCCCATGGTACCAGGGCTGGACTCATCCCTGGGAGTTATCTCCCACACCATCAGAGATGTCATGTCCTATGTAGGGGAAAAGGCAATGATTTCACTTGCAGAGTTAGGCTCAGAGAGATTGAGGCCACATCTGAGCAATGAAAGAGGTCCTCCAGAAGTAACTGTTAGGCATGCCTATAGGTGAGCTAAGCTTCTCCGCTACCTACATAAGCTTCATAAGAGTAAGCCTCAAGATCAAGCACTTGGCCTATTGATTTGGGTGTCCCTAATGTTTGACACAGTATTGGGGAATTCCCTGATGGTAAAGTTTCATAGTTCCATATTTTTTCTCCCATCCCTCAATGGACTTTGCCAATACTTTTTTTTTTTGCATGGGCAGGCACCGGAAATTGAACCCGGGTCTTTCACATGACAAGCGAGAATTCTGCCATTGAGCCACCATCGCACCACCCTGCCAATACTTTTTGATTATCTGCTTAAAATATTCTAGGATGTATCCTGGTATTACATTAAGCAATACAGGATTAAAGGCCCTCATTCTTATTCTGGGCTCCCTGTATTTTAATTGTTCAAATGAGGTATCCAGACAGGTTGAGTTAGATTATGTGTTACAGAAAATTTAGGTTCCAGACAAAATAAACCTTTCTTCCTTTGGTCTCAAAAAGTAAGTGCAGTTCTGAAATATAGACAATGTCTTTCTTACCCCTTTGTTCTGAATTACCTTAATCCCAACCTGATCGGCTTCATTCTTATCTACAAATACCAGGTTATAGATATATAAAACAGCCTCTCAAAATGTGGAAATAATTACCACTCCTGACTGCTACAAGACCTTACAGTCTAGGCCCCTGTTTTCTTATAAGAATTTTCTAAAGGAGACTGTACACTAATTGTTCTTATGTTTCTAGCTTTTTTTGCCTCGTGTTTTGGACTTTGTTTTTGTATAGTTGTTTTACTTTGATTCTGTGAATTTGCGTGAAAAGATTTAAATCTCAAAGTTTAGTTTTACTGTATAGCTATTTCTAAGAAGGTGGGGAAAAGCTTGAGTATTCAAACAAGTGTATCATTTCAATTATATTAATTTAGTAAATGAAGTCTGGCTTAACATGTATGCCGTTTTGAAAGTATTATGTACCCCAGAAAAGCCATGTTTTAATCCTGATCCAATCTTGTGGGAGCAGATGTTTCTTTTAATCCCGATTCAATACTGCAGGCTGGGAATTTTTTATTAGATTATTTCCACAGAGATGTAATGCACCCAACTGGATATGACCTTCTCATTAGTTGGAAATGTGACTCCATCCATTCCAAGTGGGTCTTGATTAGTTTACTAGAGTCTTTAAAAGGGGAAACATTTTGGAGAAACCTCAGAAATGACACAGATGCCAGCACTTAGAGAACAGAGACACAGATATTTGGAGATGCTTGGCGCCCAGCAGATGTCACCAAGAGATGTTAAGCAAGCCAGAAACTGGAGGGAGCCAAGGGGAAGCCAAGAGATGAAAGCCAGCCCTGGAGAAGCAAAGTGAGGAACCCCTACAGGAGGAGAGGCTGAAAGCAATGGAGCCCAGGAGTAAGGGACCAGCAAGGAACCAGCATGCCTTCCCAGCTGACAGAGGTGTTTTAGATGCATTGGCCTTTCTTGAATTAAGGTGTCTTCCTTGGATGCCTTAGTTTGGACATTTTCATAGGCTTAGAACTGTAAACTTGTAACTTACTAAATTCCCCCTTTTAAAAGCCATTCTGGTTCTGGTATGTTGCGTTCTGGCAGCTTGCAAACTAATATAGCGTGGAACAGTAATTGTTGTCATTTAAGAAAACAAATTTAGATTTTTAAGAGAAAATACTTATTACTTGAAACTATTTCTACAAAAAATAAATAAATAAATAAACATTTGCTCCTGAATTTCACAGGAGACATTAAGTGATTGCAAGTACTCTGGCATCTGGCACAAAAGTAGGTGCAGAGCAATGTAATATATTTTTAAAAGTGGGTACCTAGCATGATAGGACACATCTAGTATAATACCATTCTATAAAAAATATGTGGAATATATCATTTAGCTTTTTTTTTAAAGAGAAGGTATACATACTTTTTAATTTTTCCAGGTTTCATCTTGAATTCTTTCCATGTATCTTGTCATACCATGATAAATGTTTAATTTCTTACATTATAAAGATTTGTATCACAATTTTCTATAAGCAGCCTAAATCTGAATACAGCATCATATGTGTATAATATTGTATTCTTTTTTTAACTTTTTTATTGTATATTATAACATATATACAAAGCAAAGAAAGAAGAAAACAGTAGTTTCCAAAGCACTCTTCAACAAGTAGTTACAGGACAGCTCCCAGAGTTTGTCGTGGGGTACCATACCATCCTCTCAGATTTATCCTTCTAGCTGCTTCAGAGTATAGGAGGCTAGAAGGAATAAATATTTTTTTATCCTCACAATCAATTTTTTTTCATTTTTTGTGAAAAATAACATATATACAAAAAAGCAATAAATTTCAAAGCACAGCACCACAGTTAGTTGTAGAACATATTTCAGAGTTTGGCATGGGTTACAATTCTACAATTTTAGATTTTTACTTCTAGCTGCTCTAAGATACTGGAGACTAAAAGAGAAATTAATTTATTGACCCAGCAATCATATTCATTTGTTAAATCCTACCTTCTCTGTATAACTCCACCATCACCTTTGATCTTTCTTTCCCTCTCTTTAGGGGTGTTTGGGCTCTCGCCATTCTAACTTTTTCATGTTGGAAGAGTCTGTCAATAATATGGGGAAGGGAGGTGGAACTATCTGATGTTCTGGAGAGGCTGGGTCCTCTAGGTTTCAGGGCTTATCTGAGCCAGGGACCCATCTGGGTGTTGTAGTTTTCTGGAAAATTACTCTAGTGCATGGAACCCTCATGGAATCTTATATATTACCCTAGGTGTTCTTTAGGATTGGCTGGAATGGTCCTGGTTGGGTCATTTATCTTCACCTTGTAGATTTCAGTGGCTAGCAGCAGAAGGACATTTTAAACCAGAGGTTGTTGCAAATGAGATTGGGTATGGAGCATAATTTTAATTTATCCAGCACAGATGGTTTCACTCACATATAGACTATTTTAAATTTTTTATTTTGTTGCCAACATTTTAAAATTTAACACACAAAATAACCAGTTTTTGTATTTTTCTAAAAAAATTGAAAGATCTGAAAACTCTGTTTCCATTGCTGCCATAACCACAATTATCTGGAACTGGGGCTTGCAGTTTCTAGTTTGCCATTGTGCCTAGCTCTCCTTTGTGTAATGTAACAACCTGCATTACTTCTTCACTACATTTTCTTGTCCCTAAAAACATTTGAGTTTGGGACCTCTACTTTAAACAATGTCTAGGCTATCATACAAAGTCATATTCACTCTAATAATTGTGCACCCAGAATCCTAAATCATAGTGCTTATTAATGACTTGTATGTACGTGTGTTTGAAGAGATTTTTCACATGTAGTAGGAAAAATAGTGTAATCGTTATCTCATCATTCAGGAAATATGTCTTTGGGGAAGTGAAATGGAAAAATAAAGAGCCAGTAGATTCATTAATATATGAACTTGAAGTTATCTATGTTTACTAACGCAAGTGCAATTAGGAAAAAAAATTTCCAAAATGGTAGTTGCTATGATTAGGGAAACAACATGGTATAGTGGAAAGAACAGTCATTTAGAATGAGTTTATTCTGGGCCAGATATGCGACTACCTAATTTCAGTAACACCACTAAATCTTAGTTTCATCTGTAAAGTAAAACCAAGTGACAGTCCTTTCTTTTATGAAAGATGTTTTTCTCAATTTGGGGGAGTTTCTGAAAGAAGGAATTTTCAGAAATCTTTGGGAATTGACAAGTATACCATTCAGATTCTTTAGGAGAAACCAGATTTAAACCGAATAAGCCAGTCAGTTAATATTCCCCCTAATCCAGATCCAATTCAAAAGTTGCCAGTGGCTTAATCTGTCAATCCCTGTCCTCCGTGGCTATGGAAACTCTGTTGGAGAGTGTACTGAGTCCATGCTTTTCATTTTCTTTCTTTATCAGATCCCAGAATGCCCTCTACTAGTTGTATTCACCTATTAGGTTTTTAGATGGAAATGAAATAAGAGTAAGTTTCTTTTGTAGTGCAACAAACATGAGAAGGAGCATAGTCTTGCATAGTAGCTACTACCATTTGCCCTGGCATGCTTCAGGCAATACCCTGTATATTAGTTAGGATTCTCTAGAGAAACAGAATCAACAGGAAATATTCATAAATATAAAATTTATAAAAGTATCTCACTTAACCCTGGGGACATAGAGTCCAAAATCCATAGGGCAGGCTGTGAAGCTGACGATTCCAATAAAGGGTGTCATGGTCAGGTTCATGTGTCAACTTGGCCAAGTGGTGGTACCTGTTTGTCTGGTTGGGCAAGTGCTGGCCTGTCTGTTGCAATGAGGACATTTTATAGAATTAAAGCATGATCACGCCAGCTGCATACACAGCTGATTCCATTTGTAATCAACCAAGGAGAGTGTCTTCTGCAATGAGTGATGCTTAATCTAATCACTGGAAGCCTTTTAAGGAGGATTCAGAAGAGACAGGCTCTCTCCCTGCTTTGGTCGACGAGCCTCTCCTTTGGAGTTCGTCCAGACCCTCCATCAAATCGTCGGCTTCACAGCCAGCCCTGTGGATGTTGGACTCTGTGTTCCCACGGTCACGTGAGACACTTATATAAATTTTATATTTGTGAGTGTTCCCTGTTGATTCTGTTTTTCTAGAGAACCCTAACTAATATAAAGGGTCTGGATGAACACCACAGGAGAGGCTTGCGGGCCGAAGTAGAAAGAGAGCCTGTGTCTTTTGAATCATCCTTAAAAGGCTTCCAGTGATTAGATTATGCATCGCTCATTAAGAAGACACTCCTCTTGGCTGATTACAAATGGAATCAGCTGTGGATGCAGCCGATGTGCTCATGATATAATTCTATGAAATGTCCTCATAGCCAAAGATAGGCCAGCGCTTGCCCAACCAGACAAATAGGTACCACGACCTGGCCAAGTTGACACATGAACCTGACCATGACAGTTTACCCCTTGTCAACTTGGCAGCTATACCCATCACCTTAAACCATACCCAGTTTCTAAACAGAAAGCAATAAAAGACACATTTTTTTCCTCACCTAACAATACTCAACTGTGCTGCATATAACCAGAAATACATTAAATCTCTCCAGAATAGAGTGCAAGTCCTTCGGTAATTTCATTCTTAAACTTGATATCTTACAACTTAAATAGTTTAAAATGAACAAAACAGCATTACAGTTCTTGTTTCTATAACTGATCACATCGTTGTAGTTCATATTTATCACTACCTTCTTCTACTACCCATTCCATGTTCCCTTTACCCTCAGCAAGCACTTGAGCTGGCCATGTTTCTTTGCCTGGTGGGGTGACCCAAACCTTCATTCCTGAAGTTTCAGAGCCATTGGTAGCCCTGCCTCGATTGCAGTTTTCCATTTATTTTAATCATAGGGCATGCTAGTACTAAAAGATGCCCTAGGGGCTCTCCTATATTCCAGGAAAACTCTTCTTTACTTCCATTGTGTAGTTGCAGTCCTATTTCCCTCTGATAGTCAGGGTCAATTACCTCAGCCAGTATTGTAATCCCCTTCTTGGCTTGTTGATCCAGGGGCATGAGCAGCCCAAAGTGACCAGGTGGTAAATCTTAATTGTAGGGACAGGAAGCAAAAATTTTCTTGGTGGATCACTAGGGGTAATAGTGAGTGGTGCCACTCCTATTTCCACCCCTAGGTTCCTAGACCCATGGATCGTGGCGATGGGAGAAACAACACCATACGGCGGACACTGATTCAGAGCGTACACAGCTTCCTGGAGAACATTGCCCCAGCCCTTCAAGATATTGCCATCTAGTCAGCACCATAATTGAGTTTTCGAAAGGCCATTCCATGTTCTATCAATCCAGCTTCTTCTGGATGATGGGGAACATGGTAAGACTGGAGAATTCCATGAGCATGTGCCCATTCCTGCACTTCATTTACTGTGAAGTGTGTTCCATGATCAGAAACAATGCTATGTGAAATACCATGACGATAGATAGGGCATTCTGTAAGCCCACAGATGGTAGTTTTGGCAGAAGTATTGTGTTCAGGGAAAGCAAACCCATATCCAGAGTATGTGTCTGTTCCAGTTAGAGCAAATCGCTGCTCCTTCCGTGAAGGGAGTGGTCCAGTGTAATCAACCTGCTACTATGTAGCCAGCTGGTGACCTTGGGGAATGGTGCCATATCAGGAGCTAAATGTGGGTCTTTGCTGCTGGCAGATTGGGCAGTCAGCAGTGGCTGTAGCCAGATCAGCCTTGGTGAGTAGAAGTCCATGTTGCTGAGCTCATGCATAACCTCTATCCCTACCACCATGACCACTTTGTTCATGAGCCCGTTGGGCAATGACAGGAGTTTCTGGGGAAAGAGGCTGACTGGTATCCATGGAATGGGCCATCTTATCCACTTGATTATTAAAAACCTTCCTCTGCTGAAGTCACGCTCATGCACATTCACATGGGACACAAATATGTTCATATTTTTAGCCCACACAGAAAGGTCTATCCACATACCTCTTCCCCAGTCCTCTTTGTCACCAATTTTCCAATTATGGTCTTTCCAAGTCCCTGACCATCCAGCCAAACCATTAGCGACAGGCTGTGAGTCACTATACAAACACACCTCTGGCCAGTTCTCCTTCCAAGCAAATGAACCACCAGTTGCACTGTCTGAAGTTCTACCCACTGGGAGGATTTCCCCTCACCACTGTTCTTCAAGGAACCCCAGAAAGGGGATGTAGTGCTACAGCTGTCCACTTTCGGGTTATACCTGCATATCATGCTGAACCATCTGTAAACCAGGCCCAAGTTTTCTCTTTCTCAGTCAATTCACTGTAAGAAATTCCCCAAGAGGTCATAGCTCTGGTCTGGGAAAGAGAAGGTAATGTGGCAGGATGGAGACCGTGGGTGTTTGGGCCACTTCCTCACGTAACTTACTTATTACAGGACCTGCTCTGGCCCTATTTTATATATACCATTTCCAGTTTATGGATGGAGTACTGATGCACATGCCCAACTTTATGGCTTTGTGGATCAGACAACACCCAGCTCATGATAGGCAACTCAGGTCTCATGGTAACTTGGTGGCACAAGGTTAAGCATTCGGTCTCTACTAAGGCCCAATAGCAGATCAAAAGCTGTTTCTCAAAAGGAGAGTAGCTATCTGTAGCAGATGGTAAGGCTTTGCTCCAAAATCCTAAGGGTCTGTGTTGTGATTCTCCTATAGTGGCCTGCCAGAGGCTCTGAACAGCATTTCTATTTGCCACTGACACTTCCAGCACCATTGGATCTGCTGGATCATACGGCCCAAGTGGCAGAGCAGCTTGTACAGCAGCCTGGACCTGTCACAGACCCTCTTCTTGCTCAGGACCCCACTCAAAATTAGCAACCTTTCTGGTCACTCCATAAATGGGCTAGAGTAGCACACCCAAATGAGGAATATGTTGTTGCCAAAAATCCAAAGAGACCAACTAGGCATTGTGCCTCTTTTTTGGTCCTAGGAGGGGCCAGATGCAGCAACTTCTCGTTCACCTTAGAAGGGATATCTCGACATGCCCCACACCACTGGACACCTAGAAATTTCACTGAGGTGGAAGACCCCGTATTTTTGTTGAATTTATCTCCCATCCTCTGGCACGCAAATGTCTTACCAGTAAGTCTAGAGTAGTTGCTACTTCTTGCTCACTAGGTCCAATCAGCATGGTATCATCAATATGATGGACCAGTGTGATGTCTTGTGGGAGAGAGAAACGATCAAGGTCCCTGTGGACAAGATTATGACATAGGGCTAGAGAATTGATATACCCCTGAGGTAGGACAGTGAAAGTATATTGGTGACCTTACCAGCTGAAAGCAAATTGTTTCTGGTGGTCCTTGCTAACAGCTATTGAGAAAAAAGCATTTGCCAGATCAATAGCTGCATAACAGGTACCATGGGATGTATTGATTTGCTCAAGCATTGATACCACATCTGGAACAGCAGCTGCAATTGGAGTTACCGCCTGGTTGAGCTTGCGATAATCCGCTGTCATCCTCCAAGACCCATCTGTTTTCTGCACAGGCCAAATAGGGGAGTTGAATGGGGATGTGGTGGGAATGACCACCCCTGCATCCTTCAAGTCCTAAAGAGTGGCAGTAATCTCTGCAATCCCTCCAAGAATCCAGTATTGCTTCTGATTTACTATTTTTCCAGGTAGGGGCAGTTATAGTGGCTTCCACTTGGCTTTTGCCACCATACTAGCCCTCACTGCACGAATTAGAGAACCAGTGTGGGGATTCTAGCAGTTGCTCAGTATTTCTATTCCAATTATGCATTCTGGGACTGGGGAAATAACTACAGAATGGGTCTGGGGCCCCACTGGACCCACTGCGAGACAGACCTGAGTTCAACTCCATTGATCACCTGACCTCCATAAGTCCCCACTCTTAACTGGTGGACCAGAGTGATATTTTGGGTCCCCTGGAATTAATGTCATTTCTGAAGCAGTGTCTAATAATCCCCAAAATATCTGATCATTTTCTTTCCCCCAGTGCACAGTTACCCTGGTAAAAGGTTGTTGGTCTCCTTAGGGAAGGCTTGGAGGAAGATTAACAGTATAGATTCATGGTAGTGTAACAGGGTTCTCCCCCAAAGGGACCTGGCCTCCCCTTCATTCAAGGGGCTCTGGGTCTGTAAACTGTCTCAAGTCTGGAAATTGATTAAGGGGCCATGATTCTGTGTTTTTGTAATTCAAGTTAGACTTCATTTGACCTAGAACTCTTTTGTTTATACAGCTCAAACAAGAATTTAGTAGACTACCCATGTATTGTGTTTCTAGGTACCCCATGATTTACTAGCCAACAGCACAAATCTCTGCGAGGCAGATTATTTAGACTCCTGCTTTGAGTTTGCTATTATAATAGCCATGTCCACTCACTTACTTTTGGTGAGTAAGTCCTGCCACCTGGCTTCTGCCAACTCAGGATCTGGTCATCCCTATTGTGTTTAAGGATTCCAGCTCAGTGACAGCAGTTCCCACGGTAATATCTGACCTACAGAGAAGTGTAACTATAGAGCTCTTCAGGGATGATGGCGCTCGTCTCACAAATTTATTTCTCACTGTTCTGGTAAAAGGTTCATCCTCCAGATATCCCTGGGGTGTAAGAGCAGGCTTTGCATGATAAATCCACTCTAACATCCCATTCTCTCTAAGCCTCTGGCTCCCCTCCTCTACATTATTCCAGGGCAGTTGGCATTTCAACCTCAGGTAATGTCGGCTACCTTTTGATCCGTGTTTCAGCCAACCATCCAAACAAACTCTTAATGCCTTTTCTAACCCCTCAAGCTATAACATTAAATGCAGAATCTCTGCTTAGTGGGCCCATATCAATAAATTCAGCTTGATCCAGCCTTATATTCCTCCCACCCTTATCCCACATGCTTAAAATCCATTGCCACACATATTCCCCTGATTTCTGTCTATATAAGTTGGAAAACTCACACTCCTCATGTGTGATACTTTGTACCTCACTTTTAGGGACCTGTTGGGACTTTAGTCTAGTTTTAGATCAGGAAGAAATGAGGGGTGGTGGGGGTGGTCTATGAAAAGAATTAGGATTATCTTCCAAGCCATTTGCTTCAGGGCATTCATTTGCAGTTTCATTTGGTGAAACAGGATTAATCACTCTAGGGGTAATCCCTTCAGGTGGAGGTTGGGTGGCCAACTTCTCAAGGCAGACTGGAGGTGGGGTGGCTATGTCCTCAGAGCAGACTATTACAGAGTTATCTAGAGAAGACTCAGCATGACCTAGGGTTCAGCCTCTTCATCTACATCATTATCAATCCATATTTCGCCATCCCATTTTTCAGCATCCCCCACTCCTTTCCAATCAATGCCCTCACTTTAACTGCAGACACCATGCAAGATTGAGATGTCAATCTCGTAAAATTGCTACCCTAGCAATAAAATTCTGAGTCTGATTTTCAGAGATCTCAAGTCTAGGCCTCCAGGAAATAAAATTTTCCTTCAGGACATTCACAGAAACATCTACATCTGTCACACAGCACTTAAGCTTCTCCCTTTGAAGGCTTAAGCATCCCTTTCACTCATTTATGTATCCAGTGTATCTAACAGCAACCAGCCAACCTCTCTATACTTGCTGTTTCCACAAAACTCTGTAAAAGTGTCAAAAACATTATCCTCCAGATCCTGGCTTCGTACATGCAAACCATTAGAAGAATCAAATGGTGACGTTTTGAGTATCTCTTTTGCCAACTCACTCCATGGATTGGCAATGTCATTCTGATTATGGGACTCAGAGTCCTTAGTGCCTTTTTGAGTCCAGTCAGTTTAGAAAACCATTCATAAAAACCCATTTTTCAGATTCTGTTTCTTAAGAACCACTCGTTGTACCGAGTTGTAGTAGTTAGGGTTCTCTAGAGAAACAGAATCAACAGGAAGTATTCCTAAATATAAAATTTATAGAAGTGGCTCACATAACCATGGGACTGTAGAGTCCAGAATCTGTAGGGCAGGCTGTTAAGCTGACGATTCTGATAAAGGGTCTGGACAAACTCCACAGGAGAAGCTTGCCAGCCATGCAGGGAGAGAGCCTCTCTCTTCTGAAACCTCCTTAAAAGGCTTCCAGTGATTAGATTAAGCATCACTCATTAAAGAAGACACTCCCCTTGGCTGATTACAAATGGAATCCGCTGTGGATGTAGCCTACGTGATCCTGATTTAATTCTGTGAAATATCCTCATAGCAAAAGACAGGCCAGCTCTTGCCCAACCAGACAAACAGGTACCACCACCTGGCCAAGTTGACACATGAACCTGACCATGACACCCTGCATCCTTCTTCTGCCCCTTTATCCCATACATAATAGAAGTACAGAAATCTGAAACTTGCTCCCCACTTCTAGAAGGTTGTAATCCCAGTTATTATGCCTTAGTATTTTAAGATGAATATTTAAAATCCCTTTATATGAGGACTCCTTAATATTACTTCTCACCACCCTATCTTTAAACCTGTGAAGTCATCTTTGTCAACTGTACTAGTTTCCTCTGTTTTCCAGATAGATAACCTCTTTGCCTCAGGGACACCCTTTTTTCCTCAGGATATTCTTTCTTTCCTCAGGATCCACCCTGCTATCTCCTGTGCCAGATACACACTTCCTTTCTCTAATCAACACAGTGATGAATGTTAACATCACTAAAAGCAGGATAACCAGACATTCATGCCTCTAATATGGTAAAATAAGAAGTACACCTCTGAATTATTCTTGCTAAAGAAACTGAACCTGAGTTTCATCAAGCCTTTAGATCCAGGTACATGCTTATGGGAAATAAACAAGTTAGAAGAACAGGTTAAATGATACCATAATGAAATAAACAAATGAATCCAGAATGTGATATTCTGTAAAACAAATGAGTCAGTTTCTTCAACAAATAAATGGCAGTGAAAAAGAGTGAAGGGGAAACTGTTATTGCCCTGAAGAGATTTATGTGGCATATCAACAAAATGTAACATGGGGTCCTATTTTAGCTACTGATTAAAAAAAAATAGTTACAAAAGACTTTTTGAGATTTTGAGATTTTTTTATATGGACTAGGTAATAAGATTATTAATTTAAGTTTGATAATCGCATTGTGGTTATGAATAATTTTAAAAAGTTTTTTTCTATTAGAGATATGTTTATTGGTGAAATATTATGATGTCTGAGATTTGCATTAAAATA
Source organism: Myrmecophaga tridactyla (assembly GCA_004026745.1). NCBI lineage: Eukaryota > Metazoa > Chordata > Mammalia > Pilosa > Myrmecophagidae > Myrmecophaga > Myrmecophaga tridactyla. The sequence goes on from PVIY010004179.1 coordinate 19,135, forward strand.
CTCCAGAGGTGGGGGTGAAGAGTTGTTGGTTCTTTTATCCTTCAAGTCTTACTCTAGGTTGCCTTCTTGGGGTGCGGCCTTGAGCAGGGGAATTCCTGACTGAAGCAGGTTCTTGCCCCATCTCTTTAATTCCTTTCATTTCACTCTGTTGGTTTATTTCACAGCATTTATCATCAGGTATAAATAAGAATCTGTCTATATATTGTCTTTCTTCCCCCCTAGATTATAAGTACCAGAAACACAGGTTCACCACTTTGTAATGAGACTGTAGTGCGCTGTATGGCATGTAGTAGGCTTTTATTAATATGTATTTAAAGAATAAATGAACGAAAGCTTGATTTCATACAATGTTTGCATTTTGGTCTTTTAAATGTGGACTTTAACTGTAAGTTGTTAAAAAAAAAATAAATCTGTTGTGAATGTCTAAAACTTCTTTGTAAGTGCTTCCTAAGCTTTTGTACTTGAGAACCCATGTATGAGATAAAATGAACATTAAAAATAGTAGTTTCCTTAATAATCTAATAATTGATCCTTTGTTATCAGTATTGAAGGTAGGGTAGAAAATATGTTGTAAATCACTGACCCGTACACCTTTTCTATGTACAGTCATCATATTGACCTCATGTTGGTGTAATGTACCTATCATACCAATATGTTAAATGCCTATCACAAACTTCCCTTGCTCCCAAACACTTTTATGAAGAAAGTTGTTCTAGTTTGCTAGCTGCTGGAATGCAATACACCAAAACGGAATGGCTTTTAAAGGGGTAATCTAATGAGTTGCTAGTTAGTTTACAGTTCTAAGGCCGAGAAAATGTCCCAATTAAAACAAGTCTATAAAAATGTCCAATCAAAGACATCCAGGGAAAGATACCTTGGTTCAAGAAGGCCAGTGAAGTTCAGGGTTTCTCTCTCAAGTGAGAAGGCACATGGCGAACACAGTCAGGGCTTCTGTCTCGGCTGGAAGGGCACATGGTGAATACGGCATCATCTGCTAGCTTACTCTCCTGGCTTCTGGTTTCATGAAGCTCCCTGAGAGGCGTTTTCCTTTTTCATCTCCAAAGGTCGCTGGTTGGTGGACTCTCTGCTTTGTAGTGCCACTCTCTCTGAATCTCCCATTCTCCAAAATATTTCCTCTTTTATAGGACTTCAGAAACTAATCAAGACCCACTCAAATGGGTGGAGACATGTCATCCTCTAATCCGGTTTAACAACCATTCTTAACTAAATCACATCACCCAGGGAGATGATCTCATTACAGTTTCAAACACACAGCATTGAATAGGGATTATTCTACCCTTATGAAATGGGACTTATGTTAAAACATGGCTTTTCTTAGGGGGCATACTTCCTTTCAAACCAGCACAAAAGTGTTGTTCTTTCAGTATTTCTCCAGGAGGGTGGATTCTCACTAGGTTTAGGGAGAAGATTTTTTAGGTTCCTAAGGAACTATGCCACCCTAAATTTCATAATTCCACATGGCTGTAAAAGCCCCAGTCCTAACAGAAAAAGTTAATATATATACATAAAAAAGCCCGTTTTAAAAGTCTAAATGGTCGATTGTATCTATTTTTTCAAAATAAGTGAATGATTTGTAAATTGTTTCAGTGCAGCTCTTTCACTTAACCCAAAAGTGTTTGGCCTCAATGTTACCCAGTAGTTTCTTGTGAAGATATGCAAAGTAGAAACCTTGCTTTCATTCAGCTCAACATTTTCCTGTGAGTAGATTATTGCCTTGTGTCTGTCTTCATCTTCTTCCAGTAATTAATGTATATATTCCTGTTTTTTTTTAGTTATGTATACATATTTTTAAGTTGTATACACATATATAAATTAAAGTATAGGATATTCACATTTTAAATTTTTTTATTATGGAGAATGTCAACCATATACAAAAATAGAATATCATAATTAACTCCATGTGCCCATCACCCATCTTTAACTCATCAACCTTACACATAGAGTTTAGCTATAAAATGTCATCTGTGTAAGAAGTGCATTAACTTTAAGGACATAAGTGAATTAATTAAAAATATATTAATATATCTTTTTTATTTTTTATTTTTTTATAGCAAATAGGTAAGAAATTTATTTGGTACACATGCAGAGAAAGAAGCATGTGGGCACTCTCACAAGTAAAGAAAGATGGAGGGTGAGAGGCAATAGACAATGTGGCTATTTGCTTTTATAGGTTGGCTTTGCTTATTCCCTCTCCCCCTTCCACGTTCAGGGCTCTTTCTTCTACCTCTCTTCTCCCCAGGATGGTCCTGGTGGTAGACAGTGCGTTTGGGCGGGTCCATTGGTTTCACTCTTCTTGGTAGATGACTTACTCAGATAGAGGTCATTTGGCTCTTGATAAGCCAACTGCCGCTGGATGTTTTCCTTTCCCCCAGGCAGTGTTTTGTGCCAGACACAGGGCCTGCTGACCTTGATTAACTATCCTTGTTCAAGGGCTCCTTACTCTCTCCCCTTGTCTCCCAGTTCTCACCTGCCTCAAAATCCCCTTCAGAGAGTTCTCTCCCCTTAATTGTAAGGGGTGCTAAGGGACAACAGTTCTTCTTCTGTGCTGCTTCTGTCTTGTCAGGGGATGTAGGCCCTGTTAATACATCTTTTGATATACCTACATGTATCCCAATTTTAGTACAGTTTCAATAAATAATACCATCCCTACTACACAATTTTCTATTTAATGAAGCTTTCAAAATACTTAAACTTGTAAACATCATTTCTTTCAAAATAGCTGGGAATTGTTTCTTTAGAGTATGTGGATTTAATTTGTAAATCAAATTCCAGTTTAAATGCACTAGTGCAATTTGATATTTAAAGGAACCTTTAAAAATCAGTGTTATTTTTGTTTCACATATCTTGTTGCCTTTAACCAGCCTAGGAGTATGTATTATTTTCTTCTTTCAGCAATGCTGCTTTTCCATTTTTTTTACCATTTGGAGCATATCATTTATCTTTTAATATGTAATAAATAGTTTTAAGGTTGACTGGGAAAAAAAGGTAACTTAATCGGGTTCATACTCTTTTATCTTATTTTCATGTATATTATATACTCAAGAACATAGGCTTTAGAATCATAGAGACCTGGTGCCTTACCACAGCTTACTAAATTCATTCATTCAACAAATATTTATTGAGCCCCTCCTGTTTGTTCAACAAGTATAAGCACTTTTTAGACATGGGACATCTTGTGACATCCATGAACAGAAAGACAAGTTTCTTTCCCCTGCACTACCTACATTTTAGCTGGAGAGACAATTTACAAATAATGAAATAAACATTTGATACAATTCCAGATAGTAATAAGTGCTATGAGAAAAAGAAAGCGGGGAGGGTACAGAGAGTGAGGTTTGGGAGGCATGGGTGGAGCTGCGTTTAATAGGATAGTCAAAGTGTCCTTTTCACAAACCTAACTAAAGTAAAGAAAAAAGCCATATGGATACACACACACACACACACACACACACACACACACACAAACATACACTTAAATTGTAAATAGCTTAGGTAAAAATATTTTAAGTAGAGGGTACAGCCTATACAACTGGCCCGATACAGAAAACTCTTTGTGGCTAAACAGTATAGGGTGAGAATGGATAGTAGATGAATGTGGAGAGGTAGATGAATTTGAAAGATAGGCAGTGGCCAGTTGTTAGAGGACCTGTAGGCCATAGTATGGAGTGGATTTTGGATTTTTTTCTAATGGTGATAAGAGAAGTTTTGATTTAGAGAGTGTCATAATCTAATTTATATGTTAACAAGAATACTCTGGAGGCTACTTGGAGAATAGAAAATAGGGAGCCAGATTGGGAAGCTATTATCAGATGAGAGACAAAGATGGTTTGTATTACAAACATAGCAGTGGAGGTGCCAACATGTGAACTTACTTGGGATTGGATATGGGGTCTGAGGAAAAGAAAAGATTTGGAAGCCAATGGGGGAAAAGGATTCAAGAAAGAGATACTTTTGAGAAGTTTTGTAAGATGAAGACTGAAAATGGACCATTGAATTTGGCTTAATTAGAGGACCTTGTCAAGAACAATTTCACTAGAGGCTATGGAGGAAAATTTGATTAGAGAAGTTTAAGGGAGAATAGGAGGTAAAAAAGTTGAGACAAGTTTAGGCAGTTTCAAAAGTTTTGACACAGAGTAGGCACATGGAAAAGTACCTGGGTCAGGAAGGGTTTTCTTTGTCTTGAGTTTAAGAGTGGAGATATTATTGCATGTTTATATTATATGCTAATAGGAAAGATCTAATTGAGAAGAGGCAGTTGATGGTTTAAGATGGGATAACTGAAGAGCAAAGTCCTTGATTAAGTTGGCAGAATTTGGAAAGAGGTAAGTTCTGGTTGTTTCTACTTGTGAAATAAGAGGCATTTTATAGACTGGGAGTGAGGAAAGGAGAAGGGTATGTTGGAGGTTTGAATGGAGAGAAGAAGTTATGAAATAGTCTTCATAAAGGGTTGGAGACAAAATTATCTAGAGAAATGTAGGATAGCCAGGCAGTGCCATGGGCCCATTTGAAATATATGTTTCTGTGTTTAAAGGGTGTCCAGCCTGATAGTTGTGTGTTTTTTTTCAGCATAATTTGACTGACTGAGTACAAGCATAGAGTAAATGAGGAGTTAGATTTAATCAGGATTGGGAATAGGCCAGGCAAGTATGATGTTTGGAAATAAGAGCAGTGGAGTTGAGGGAGTGATTAAAATGTGTGCTGTGGAATCTAGACTGAGAAAAGAGGCAACTAAAAACATAAGGGGAATATTGGGTAGTGAATATGTCATTAGGTCAATGTTTTGTAATTATGTAATTATTAATTATGAATTATGTAATTCTCAGAATAACCCTATGAGATAGATTATTATCCTCATGTAATAGATAAGGAAGTAGAAGCACAGGGCAGTAAGACAACATGCCGCCCTGTGTTTAAGAAAGGGTGAACCAGGAAGTTAGATCTTGGCACTCAGCCTTTGAAGTCATTGCTTTATATTGCCTTCTGTCACTTGAGGGGAGGTAAAGAGAACAGTAAACCAGGTTCTAAAATTTCCAAACGATGGAGAGAAGTCACCCCTAGATCCCAAGATGACTGGTATGAGGAAAGGTATGTGCCTCAAAGGACCTGCAGAAGATGAGAGGACAAATGGTCTAGAAGCAAATGAGGAGCATGGACTTTCTTCATCACAATTTTGCATGTGGTATATGGGAGAAAAAATTACCACCAGTTGAGTGTGCTATAATGGAATTGGTATCCTCAGGTGAAGGATACATTTAGGGAAGAGGCTGGACAAACAGGAGATTTTGCTAATGACAGATTGTGAATTTCAGAGGGCACAGAGTATAGGAAAGATGAGAGATTGAGTCAGATGAAGAGTTGGGAAAACTGTATAGGAATGAGAATCCACATGATAACGTTTGGACATCCTGGGAGACTTTGCTTCTAGGATGACTAAGATTTTCTCTTAGAGGGAGGTGATAGGCTCCTTTTGGGGCTTGGTCCCTAAGCAGTTTGTAGTAGTGAGGTGGACTGTATTATGCCCAGGGGAGAGGGGGTCCTCCCAAGAACTCAGTGGTCCTTGCTTAAATTTTCAGCATATGATGTCCTAATGTCACTTAAGATTAATTGTACTTGTGAACAAATCAGATGGCTTTCCCAAGTCTTAGTAGTTGACATGTAAAACAGAGATAACTCCAGTCTTGCACATGGAACCCCGATACGGACCAGATTGTAACTGATGCTAAATGGCATTTTTTCCCTTGTGTGTGCATAGAAAATTTTTAAATATATTTCTACCTCCCCCATTTGTCCCCATATTCTATAATGGTTGTTTACCTGTTGATATTACCCTCAATATATATATATATATATATGCATACATACATAAAATCATTGATTGATTTGGGGGGGACTTTTTTTTATTTGGGGGGGTTCTTTGGGGGTGTTCATCACCCACTAGATGAATACTGTGGGTGAATTTTGTTATCCCGATCTTTGTTTATAATGTAGAGCTTTTCATGCTGTCCATTTTGTTAAGATAGAAATAATAAAATGTATTCCTAGCCATCTTATCCCAAATAAAGTCATATTGATTTTTATGTAGCATATAATGAAATAGAAAATAATCTACTTGTATCTGTTCTGTATTGTTCACAGAAACAATTTCTAAAGAACATTGAAATTTGAACAATATAAACTCCTTATCTTGTTTACTTGATATAAACAGACATTTTTAAGTCAGAAAGAAGATAAAAATCATGGTTAATTATCATTCTTTTAAAATAATATTTTTTTATAAGAAGATTTTTGATTTGCAGGTAAAACACTTTTTAAATTAAGCCAGTTGTCTTACCAAATGTTTTAAGGAAATCCAGTAGCACTGAAGTAGAACAAAACTTTTTGTCAATTTGGAAAGTTAATTTTTTTAACAGTGATTTATACTTAGCTTAAAAGCTGTTGCTAGTTTCCAAGTCTTAAAGCTAACTGACCTTCCATTTGAACCCAGCTTTAACGTAAACATTTTCTTGAGATGCTTAGGGGTTGGGCCAGCCAGTCTGGAGGACATTAGTGGTGTTCTGTTTAAGAGAAGTTGGAATCCCTAGATAATTCCCAGGAGCCTTCTCTAGGCCAGAAACTGTCTAAGACATTATATATTCTTTAATTCTTCCTTGGTTTTTTTAATAATACATTCTGTGCCTGTTGGAACTATAATTAGGAAAGTACATAATTAACTTTACTTTGAAGTCAAAAAGTAAAGGTAGTTTTCTTTGGTAGTTTTTCCATCTGTTCTACTCTTTTCAGTTGTTTAAAAATACAGTGTATTCAAGCTACTGGGTTGAGGGTATTGCCTTACTCCTTTTAAAAATTCTTACTTTTTAGTGTTCTATTACTTATCCAAAATATTTTATATAAAGCTAGACAAAGGACTACATCAATTCCCTTTGAATGACTCCTACCCCACCACTTTTATGCTTTCTGAGATGTGCTGAGTATTGTTTTCCAAACTTCAGGTCATGACCCATTAATGGTTGTTAAATCAGTTTAGTGGGTTGAAATCAGCTTTACAAAAAATAGAATGCATCACTCATAGTAAGGATAAATACTATTTTATAATACTTTTGTTGCACTTATGCAATATACATTTGTATTGTTCATACCTAAGTGTAAAAAATGTAAAATACTATATGTGAGTCACAAAGTTTGAAAAATATTACTATAGAGAATGTTATAAACAACATCTCAGGTAATGGTTCTATATAGTCTTTTTTGCAAGCATTTACATTTTAAAATTTTGAACCTTCAACTATAAGGCCAATACCATTGTTAGTTGGATATTTTAGAAGAAAGACTAGAAGACAGTGAAGTTTTCTTTTTTGAGAAACTGTTGTTTTAAAAATGATTTTTCTTATCTAATTTGCTCAAAGACTGAATGCCAGAGCTATGAAAAATCATGCCTCTCAATTCATGAAGCACTTGTTAAGGATATTATGCTAGTTTCTAGAGATATTGAAATATACATGTAAATGTAGAGTTTACATCTATATGTAAATATAGAGTTTACATCTCTAAGCAGTCACACTCAAATCTTAGACACAAATTGGAATATTTTGTGTTAATATTTGTTTTATTTTATTTTTCTCTTTAAAAATGGTAGCCAGAAACAAGCTGTGGTATATACATATGATGGAATATTATGCAGCTGTAAGACAAAATAAAGTTATGAAGTATTGTAACAACCTGGATGGACCTTAAGGACATTTTGCTGAGTGATATTAGCCAGAAACAAAAGGACAAATGCTGTATGGTCTCACTGATATGAACCAACATTAAGGAATGAAATTGGATAATTTCAGTTAAGAACAGAGGTTATCAAGAGATAGAAATAGGGTAGATATTGGGTCATTGGAACTGACTGAAGGGATACAGATTGTGCAATGGAACTGATTGTAAAAATTCAGAAATGGATAGCACAATACTACCTAACTGTAATACAATAATGTTAGAACACTGAATGAAGCTGAATGTGAGAATGATAGAGGGAAGAGGCCTGGGGGCACAAATGAAATCAGAAGGAAAGATATACAATAAAAACTGGGATGGTATAATCTAGGAATGCCTAGAGTGTATAATGACAGTGACTAAATGTACAAATTTAAAAATGTTTTGCATGAGGAAGAACAAAGGAATGTCAATAATGCAGGGTGTTGAAAATAGATGGTAATTAATATTTTAAAACTTTATCTTATTGTGAGACTAAAGCAAAAAATATTTATTTGGTACAAAATTTATATTTTGACTAGTGCATTTCCTAATATAACTTATGTGGACAGCTTAATTGAACACCATAAGTACATGGAACCTTGAGTAGGGCATGAGATTTTGTAGGTTTGTCCAGAGTGATGCCCAGATAAATCCCAGAGTGATTTAAACAGTGAATAAAAAAAGTATTTGCAAAGTTCCCTTGGGGAAATGGTGAGAAAGGGGGAAAATTCATCTTCCCCAAATGGAGAATTCTTGATATTCTCACAAGCAGTGGGGACAACCAAAGCAATTGGCTGAGCCCCCAGTCTTGGGGTTTGTTCATATGAAACTTAACCCCACAAAGGATAGGCTAAGCCTACTTAAAATTAGGCCTAAGAGTCACCCCCAAGAGAACCTCTTTTGTTGTTCAGATGTGGCCTCTCTCTCTCAGCCAATATGACAAGCAAGCTTACTGCCCTCCCCCTGTCTACATGGAACATGACTACTAGGGATGTGGACCTTCCTGGCAATGTGGGGCAGAAACCCTAGAATGAGCTGGGACTCAGCATCAAAGGATTGAGAAAACCTTCTTGACTGAAAGGGGGAAGAGTAAAATGAGACAAAATGAAAGGTAAATGGCTGAGAGATTCCAAACAGAGTCGAGAGGTTATCCTGGAGGTTATTCTTATGCATTGAATAGATATCACCTTTTTAGTTAAGAAATAATGGAGAGGCTGGAGGGAAGTGCCTGAAAATGTAGAGCTGTGTTCCAGTAGCCATATTTTTTTCAAGATGATTGTATAATGATATGCTTTCACAATGGACTGTGTGATTGTGAAAACCTTGTGTCTGATGCTCCTTTTATCTGCCTGATGGACAGATGAGTAAAACATATGGACTAAAAACAAATAATAGGGGGAACAAATGTTAAAATAAATTTAGTAGATTGAAATGCTAGTGATCAATAAAGGGGGGTGAGGGGTATGGTATGTATGAATTTTTTTTCTGTTGTCTTTTTATTTCTTTTTCTGAATTGATGCAAATGTTCTGAGAAATGATCATGATGATGAACACGCAACTATGTGATAAAAGAATGTTCACATTGTATGTTGATTGGTTTTATTAATAAAAATTTTAAAAATTAAAAAAAAATGGTAGCCAGTTTACTTAATAAATTCTATTCCCAGTATATTCAAATTCAAACAACTTTAAAAATAAATATTTGAGCGGGCAATGGTGACTCAATGGCAGAGTTCTCACCTGATGTGTGGAGACCCAGGTTCGATTCCTGGTGCCTGCCCGTGAAAAATATTAAAAAAGAAATATTTGTCCCTTAAATCCTGTCAGATTTCTCAAGGCTATAATTGAGTACTTCTTCCTCCTTGAGATTTTTTTCCTGCTCATTAAATAATGCTTCCTTTTTTTTTTTTCTTCCCCTCATTGAATCTAATGTTAATTGTTAAAAGATTTTGGAATGGATTTGTATTTGAGTCCTAAAATGGTAGACATCTTTATTGCCATTCCTGGAATTATGGGTAAGACCATCGTGTGAATTTTAAACTTGTGGGATTTTTCCCTTGTGATATTTACACTGTCTTAATCCCATTGCTTAACTTCTCAAAACCTCTCTTTCCTTTTCTATAAAGTAGATGGTAATCAAGTCATACTCCAAATATCAAATAGATGCCCTCAGTATCATTTTAAATACCCAGTACATCACCAATCACAATGTATTGATTAATAATATGGGGTATGAGTTTTCTGAATAATAAGCCAAGAAGTGGTCAGCTCCCAGACGGGAAGTCAGTGCAACTTCCTGTGATATTTGGCTCTAGTATGATCTGAGTGAAGATTTTGAGGACAGATGGGGAATGTAGTACTCTCCCGCCCATGTGACCCTCTCTTCTCCCTTCTTCTCTCCTTCCTTTCTCCTTTCCCCTTTCCTCTTTTTTTTTTCTTTCTCTGCCTCTCTTTCTCTTTTCTTCCCTCCTTCCTTCCCTAAAAATAAGAAATAAATAAAAATAAAAATAATATGGGGCATGGTATTTTTATGTTAAGTACAATTTGAGTAAAAGTATAACATACTGAGACTACTGTCTGGTTATTGAAATTTGATTTTTAACTCAAACAATGGATGTACTCATTTTCATTTAACTAATCAGTTTCAAAGACACGTGGGTAGCTAGGGTGCACAGGTGGTTCAGTGGTAGAATGCTCGCCTTCCACGTGGGAGACCCAGGTTCAATTCCCGGACCATGCACACCAAAAAGAAAAACAAAAAAACAACAGGTAGCTAACAATCTCTTGTTCATAGTTTATTACTTAGTTAATAGTGTCTCAGTGTGTATTTTCACTAGTAAATGCCAGCTTTACATACTGAATATATAAAGGTGTTCTGTTTTCAAACAGTATTACAGTATAATAATGCTACTCCTGGAAACATTTAGAAGTCATTTGAAGTTTATCTCAGCCATGTCACTTGAGAGAAAGCAGAAATCAGGTTAAAATGCATAACTGTGTAAAATAAATTTAGTTTGAAATGCTAGTGATCAATGAAAAGGAGGGGAAAGAGGTATGGTATGTATAATTTTTTTTTTCTGTTTTCATTTTATTTCTTTTCCTGAATAGATGCAAATGTTCCAAGAAATGATTATGATGATGAATATGCAACCATGTGATGATATTGTGAATTACTGATTATATATGTAGACGGAATGATCAAAATAGGAATGTTTGCATTTGCTTTGTGTTTTTTGGTATTTAAAAAAATAAAATAAAAAGATTTAAAAAATGCATAACTGTGGCAGTGTATTGATCTGTCATAAACAATAAGCTTATTAGAAAACCTATACCTCCCAGCTTATATTCTGAAGCCACTTATATTAGTTTCTCTTAACATGTATAAATCATGTGCAGCATGAAATTTGACTCGTGTACATTTGAGGAAGCAGGGGTCAACTTCGTTCAGTCTCTATATGCTGTGATACTATTTGTATGAAAACAAATATTAATTTTCAGTATTAAAAAATGTTTGTCACATCTTTATGTTTAAAACATCTCAAAATGAGCTTAATTATTTTTCTGACTGAATTTTTGTTAGTATTGCTGTATTTGCTGTATAACCAGAAAAGTTTTTTTTTTTTAACCTTCCAATTGCTCTGTTGTTCATCCTGAATTAAATACAGTATTCAGCGCATGATGATAAAACTTTTTAAAGCAAGGACTTCCTCTCTCCTCTAAATGCAAACAAAACATTGACTCCCTTCCCTAATATTTTTTATTCATATACAGATATTGCTGTAGTTGATAATCTATTGTTTTGGAAAAAATGGAGGAAAAGAATTTAATTTTTGCACACCTGATTGGTTTTTTATACAAAAACCAAGGTTAGTTATCTTGAATTGAAGTAGGCATAGAGCTAACATTTGATATGAAGTAACAATGAAACTGTTTCTTTTCCTTTGATAGCAGAGAACATTCCATGGTATACAGTATATTTCATGCTTGAATTTTATGAATTTTGAAAGAAGTCAGAAAAACTAGGACAGTTAAATTATTCAGCTGGCAATATGCAAACTATAATTTCATGAAAACAAAATTCTTTTTGAGCACGCTCATGGATCAAAAAGAAACCATTCATCTTCTTTAGTATCAATATGAATCAGTTAAAATATATCATTCTATTTGTTTTTTTGTTTGCTATTCTGTACGTGGTGCCAGAATGTTTGGACAGTATGAGGGAGAAATGGAAGGCAAACTTATTTTTGAGAGATACATCAAGTTTGTTTGATTTTGTACTAACCTGATGAGAAATTATAGTAGTATAAAAACATTGAAGAAAGCAACAGTTCATGTTTTGATTTTAAAGTACATTTGAGTAGTATGGGCTTTTTGTCTTGCATGTAGCTACTTTGACTTAGTGACTATCTGTGCTTCCTTTCTCATTAAGAAGGAGTTTGCAAGTCCCTGTGAGCTTTTCTTGTTAACTTCAGTGACCTGTCTATCAAACAATAACAAGCCTAGAAATCAAGCATATAGGAAATTTTCACATCTTTATATATATCTATTATTTTCTTTTTAACCTTTCTCAACACTGAACTCATTCCTTTTGGTAATTGTTAAAAGCTTGCTGTGATCCAGCAAATGATGGTGTTCTTTAAACATCTGTTCTCTTCCTCTTTCTAAAAAGGCACATTAAATAAAAATTGGAAAGTAGAGAACAAAAAGTACCATAACCTTTTTGGTTGGGGAGAGAATCAGTTTTAAAACTTGAAGAAAAATCTCTAGTTCTCTAGTTGCCCCACTAATTTCACTTTTCAATAGGGCTCAAACCTGTTAAAATTCCATATAAAGATAAGCTATTCAGAAACTCTAGGTTGTTAAAGATTCTACTTTTTTGAGTAATCATGTCAATTTTGATTCCTGGTATTGATTAGTCCATGTTTTTAAGAGTGAGACATACCTTTGAACCACAATGTTCAAACTATATAAAATTTTTTTTTTAAGTCACGTGTTCAAATTTGCAGGGTATCAAATCTTAATCCTTAGGAGATCACCAAGGTATTAATACCAGCCACCAAACATGTTTCTTGTGAACTCTGGGATAAACTTCCCTTTATTTGTGATTATTTTTAAACTTTGCATATGTATAATTGACTAGAATTGAGCTCTCCATTGATCTTTTCTTTTTCATTAAAAAAAATTAAGTTGATTAGATCATATTGTTGTCTGAATTTCCCACCTTTGTCAAAAATCAAAGCTTCCAATGTAGTCTATAACTCCTTAATCAAAGTCAACAGCTTATGGACAGCTTCAGCATCCATCCCTGTTTGTTGATCTTTTAAGTGTTATGTTCCTTACATGTTTGCTCACATAAAGTTGAACTATGAAAGTATATGTTTCCAGCACACATGTGTGACACTATCAACTCAGCTTGTCCTTTCCATCTGGGCTTAGTGTTCAGCTTGGCTTAGTTGTCAAATAACAAGTAAATACATGTAAATATATTTTGTCTTGACATTATGTTAAGGAGGTAGCTAAATATCTAAAACTATGAGAAGAGTAGAGAGACCCAGTGTTAATTAATTACGATTTAATTTTGCAAGATAATGTCATTAATCATTCCTCTCCAGCATCATTTTTAATGGCTACCTAATTTCCCAGTATATGGGATATCATAACTTAACCAATCCCCTTCTTTTTTGAGAATTGAGGTTGCTGAGATTTTGCTCTATGAGAAAGCTATAAAAAGCTTTGAACATTTTATAGCTCTTTTCATATACCCTTAATTATATCTTTGGAGTGAAATCACTATGCAAAAGCTATGCAAAAATATAATTTTGTTACATAGTGCCAAGTTGTCAAACAATTCAAAAAGGTCACATGCCAATTTATACTACCATTGACAGTATAGGAAACTACCAGTTTTCTCTTAACTTTACCAACACTAGATATTATTTAAAAATTTCTCCCTATTTTGATAGGTATAAATGTTTTCTTTTTATAATCATTTTTACTTCTTTAAATTCTTATGAGATAGAGTGATTTTCAACATGTTTATTCTGCAGATTGACTTTTTATGTTGACTTATTTAAGAGCTATATTAACCCTGAAACTATTACATGTATTGTAAATATTTATTGTCTTTCATGTTTGAATCAGTTCTGAAAATTTTGTAACAAATATGATCAATAGCTGATTAGAAATTTTCTTACAGACCTCTGCTATTGGATAACTCTTAGGTTTGGCATTAAACATTATTCACCTTTTATGATAAATAACATTATTAGAACATATACCATGTAGCAATTTTCAAATATCTCTCAGTCTTAACTATTTATTTAGTAAATTGCTTGGGCATTTTTTTACCACTTTTTTTCTGTACTATTTCCACTTTGTTGTGTTTGTTTACCTTAACATTGTTTAATCATACATAGTTCCCTAACCATAAATAATAATACATTTTAATAGAATGAAATTTGATCTTTTATACATTTTATTGAAATTTATTTTGTTCCCAGTTTTATTTTATTTTATTTTATTTATTTATTTATTCTGCATGGGCAGGCACCGGGAATCGAACCTGGGTCTCTGGCGTGGCAGGCAAGAACTCTGCCTGCTCAGCCACTGTGGCCCACCCTTCTCAGTTTTATTTTAAGTTTCCTAATATTAGAAAGCCAATATAAATCAAGATATAGAAAAATCGCATTAAATGGACACCAAAATTTGATTTTTAAGTTTGCCACTTCAAATAAACTACTTGAATAGAGAGTAATTTTTTGTGTTAAATTGAAAGCTCTGCTTTTGCACAGCCCTTTCCAGTAAGAAAATGAAACTTCAGATAAACCAGCAGGTTTTAAATAAACGTGGAATCAAAATCTTTCATGAGTTGACCAGTAGCTAGTTTATAAAATGATTGTATTTTAAGTGCAGGTTTAGAATGTTTAGAATCTCTTTAGACTCTTCTTTGTAAAAATCAGTTATTACCCCTACTATTTTATTTAAATAGTGGTATAAACAAGTATGATGATATATGTAGTTGATAATACATGTACCACCTAGCCAGCTATATTAAAAAAACTATAGAGGTTATGATAATAAAAGAACGTTTATAACACCATTTTGCTAATGAAGAGGCACTGCATCTGTTTTTTTAATCACAGCAGGTCAGAAGGAAGTCAGGAAAAAATGGGGGATGTTTAATAATGGAGGCTGCCTGGAAAATGCTTTTTTTTTTTTTTTTAACATGGGCAGGCTCTGGGAATCGAACCCAGATCTCTGGCATGGCAGACGAGAACTCTGCCACTGAGCCACCATTGCCCGCCCAATTTGATTTTTAAAAGTAAAAATCAGAAAGAAGACATTTCTTCTTCTAAGTCTGAATGTTGTTTTTCTGCCCCCTTTTCTTTGGAGTACTGATTTTTTTTAGAATTATTTGTCTGACTACTTCTAGCATTATGTTTTAAGAGAAACTGATCAACGCTTTATTTTAAAACAGAGGTTTAAGAGCTCATCCTTTTGCTTGTTTTACACATAAAAAGCAAGAGTAGAAGAGTTGACTTAAACACCTTTGACCTTTCCACAGTAGAAAGGACCAGAGAAATAGAAACTGCTCTTGTTTTGTCTATCTCCATTAAAATATAAGTTCCATGAGGACAAGGATTTTTGTCTGTTGTTTTTACTGCTATGTCCCCAAATACTTAGAATAGTGCCTAGTACACAGTAAGCACTCACATATTTGTTGAATGAGTTACTTAAAATAGTTACACTACAGTAGAATTAAAGATGCTTTGTCCTTCATCATTAGATAATTGGAGCAGTTATATAAAGGAAATTTTCTCTTTTGTGTCAAAAGGAAATTTATGAATTTAGTGTATTTATAAAAATCATTTCAAATTGTATCATACTTTTATTAATTTTTTAATTAGAATATTCCAAACATAATTTAACCTGCTGGCTCAAGATGTTATTATGAATAAAAATTGCTATAATTCCTAGATGAGCCAGTGAAATTTGTAGGACTCTGCCCTTGTGTTAATAATCATGAACTATATTGTTGGTGATTAAAAACAGGTAAGAACTAATCTTCTAATAGCTTTTATATTCCTGCTGGGGATTTTACGCCATTCTACCAAAAGATAATTTAGATAATGGCCTAAGACTGCCTCCCTTTCTCTTATTAAGTAAATAATGGATTTGGGGGGAGATGTTTACTGTTTAGAAGCTTTTGCTTTCAAATTCAGAGAACTGTGTCCTAGAATATTGAGATTGCTCCATGCCTGTCTTCTAGAGATAGAGGTGTACTATAAAACAGATTACACTGTGTAGTATAAAGACGTATACTTATGGCAAAATGTTCATCTCCAAAGCAGAATTATTTTTGAGTGTTTTGCATTTGCTCCTGTTGTTAGAAGTGGCATATCAATAAGAATATTTACTCTTTAATTATTATAAACATCATTCTCTTAAACCTTGACTGATGTAATAACTATATTTGTTTCAAAATGCTTAGTTATTTTAAAGAGAGTTCTTTGTCGTTCTGCTTGAAGGATTTGATTTTTGAATGTTAGGAAAAGTTTTATACAGACACAGGCCTTACTAGCTATAGCTAGAATTACAAGAATCTCATCGTTTATTGAGATGTGTATTTTTCCTCTATTTTTGATAACAGTCTTCCAAATCTGTATTACTGTTATCAATTCAGTCCTTTACAGTTATGGAAATGGTTATGTGAACACAAGGAAGTTGTATCTATGGATGTTAGGATGATGTATTTTTTTTAATGTATATATTGCTTATCTGTAGTTACTAGTTTTTAAAAATAATGAACTTAGGGTGGACCATGGTGGCTCAGCAGGCAGAGTTCTCACCTGCCATGCCAGAGACCTGGGTTCGATTCCTGGTGCCTGCCCATGCAAAAAATAGTAATAATAATGAACTTATATTACTTATTTAATCAATAAAACTTTCAAAAAACAATAGGAGTATAGAACATTGTTTCAGTTCATTTAAAAGTTAGACTTTCACTTTACAGTAGTTGTAAAATAGCAAGATGCAAAAAAAAATTTCAGGAGAGAAAAGAAAAGGGAACAGTAAGTCAGAATGAATAAACTGAAGGAGGAAATTAAATATAAAAGATGTAGCTTAAGGGAGATGCTAAAAGTCTGACATTTAAATAGGCAAGATATATATCTAGGTAGAAGGTGTGTGGATAGAAAGAAGACTAACAAATATATACTTACTTGAGTCATATATATGGTCATCCTTGAACAGGTAAATTAATGGATAGTGCTTAAATGCCAGGCCAAACTTTTCCTGTTCCTAGATTAGAGAGTACATAGTGATTTTTCCTAGGTTAGAGAGTACATAGTGATTTTTCTACTCATCTGGAACAAAAGGTGAAGGATATGCATGTCCTTTCCATTTCTAGTAGTTGCAATACAAATTCCCTCCTTTTGTTCAGTTAATGAGGACTTAATTCTTATAGTATTTCAGCAGTCAAGTTTATTTTATGCTAGGGCCCTAAGGGAAGATAAAAGAGTTCCTAAGTACAATTATAGCCATTTTTAAGCACCTCTTCACTAAAAAAAGAGATGTATTCCCTGAGAAATGGAATCCATCTGAGAAAATAAATTTGAATAATTAATTTTTGCGATCATAATATTATAGATATACTAGATACTGGTATCCCATTTGTTTATTTAGTACTACAAAATCAACATAGGAAAATATAAGGGTTTTATTTTTGTATCCCTTACAGTATATTAGTGTCTCGGAGGGGCCTTTATCTTTAAAAATCATATCTATCAAAAATTGTAGTACACACAAATATAATAAATATGGCAAGAACTTAATGTGAACCATCTTACCAATTAAATCTGTTTATAGCCCTCTGATGCTAGAAAGAGTGGCTAATATTAATAATAATGTTACCTGATTTTTCTGGTTGTTTTTTGGTTTGTTTTTTATTTGCTTTATTCAGATATTTTACTTGATTAATTCATCTAACAACCCACGTAATAGTTTAAATGTATTATGTTTAATATGCATCATGTTTTATCTTATTTAATTCAATTCTCACAATAACTCCAAACAGTTCATTATTATGGTATCATTATTACTATTATTATGTTTCTAAAGAGATAGTTTATTTTTCTTTCATTAAAAGCTAAAGATTAGTGATAGGCCGTTCAAGGCTTGTATGCCAATTCATAGTCACAAGGAACTAGGCTCTTTCCGTCTTTCTGCTCTGTCTTTAGCTTGTAGCTTCCTTTTGTTTTTATCAATATCCCTATTTTACTGATCATGAACAATCAATATTTTCATATTGTTATTCAAAAACATTATTATACCACCTTACGTGTAGTTACAAAAATAAAAGATTCTCTATGGATTTGTGTTTTAGTTACTTTTTGGAAAATGTAAGTCTTAGATATTTAACTAGGGCTATATTCAGTATTTGGGAGTTAAAAAAAAAAGCAACATGATGAACTGCAGGTAAAGTGCAGTGTTGACCTATTCTCTGGTTGCTTTTCTTACTCACCCCACATCCGATCTTCTCCCCCCACCCCCCACCATGTCTTTGTATTCTTGGAAAGGGAAAATTACTTTATTACAGCGTATCAACTGGTCCTCTTTAAAATAGTATGAGGAAGAGATCTGTGCACTAGAGGATGGTATCAGTTTCTAACTAGGCTGGTAATTCTCTCTTTTCACCCTTCTTAGAAAACACAAAGGCTTAGTGAGTCCTGAGTTTATTGGTCAAGCTTGCATTCAGTCCACTAAGGAAAATGGCATCTTAACCAGTCAGCATTTCATCAGATGTCATATACCCCAGAAGTACTGTTTAGATATTTTCTGGAGGAAATAGCCAAGAGTTGAGAGACAGAAACAGAGACAGAGATAAGGAGAAATTGATTGATTAGGAATCTGAGCACATGCATTTTACATGTACAACCAGAATATTCAATAAATAAAAACATTTCTGTATTCTCTTTTAAAGTAATCCTAAGTATAACGACCAGGTGTGTTAACCTAATTCTTACCACAAACACAAATATTTACCTGATATTGACTTATGTTCCAATTAATATTAAATAAACATGTCTAAAAATGCTAATTTGCTTAAATCCTTATCATTTGAATTTGATAGTATTACTGTTAAAAAAAAAAGATGGGGGTGGGTAGGTAATACAAAGCAAAAAATAAATAATAAATGGTTAACCTGAAATGAGTAGATATTTTATTTGATTATCTTCATCTCTATTGCAAATTTCATGTTATAGAAATACTTTTACTTAAAACACACATAGATATTTATTCTAAGAACATTTTGGATTGCTTGTACTATGGGATTTTACTTTTTAAAATGTCAGTTCACTGAAAATGCAAGTGGTTACATGAAATACATTCCAGATCAGAGGCACACAGTGGAAAGAGTTTATCTCATCATCATCACATTATACATTTTCTTAATGCAACAGCTTTATGAAACCCACCTAAGGAATGGAAATACCCATTGTACAGCCAAGTGCTACATTGCAAGCTCTGACAAAACCTTCTTGCTTGTGTCATTGCAGAGCAGATCTACTACTGAAAATAACTTTTCCAATAATGATAACATCTACAAGGAAAATTTATTTGCTGGGTTCTCCTTCTCCCCTTCTCCATGCTGTCCCCTTTCCTCACCACCTCCTCTCCCCAAACCCAAGCAGAAAAAACCTAGTAGACTGTTCACAGAGATGAAGCGATACTAAAAGCTTCCTCAGCATTCTAATATAAACACACACGTGTACACACACATTATCAGTGCTCTCTTTTATAGGTCTCTGGAGGTGATTCTTTCTGCTATAATCCTCAACAAGGGGGAAAAGAAGAAAGAAGAGAGACATACATAAAATGAGCATATAATCCAAACTAAAAATTATGAAAAGATCTTATGCCTGGGTCTTTGACTATAATATACTGGGGGAAAATATATTTTTTGAATTCTAAGATGCACATTTTAAAAAATATTTTAACATTCTGAAATCCAGGTGTATATCAGTCACTGTTGGCCTGGCAACTATAATGACATAACTATTGTCATCTGGACATGCACACCAAAATTGAAGAATGAGTATCAGTGGCTCAGTGGCTTGTAAAAAAAATCCCAGAGATACTCATTGTGCATAAAATGCTATATTCCAACACTCTTGATGGCACAGGGATTGATATTGTGCATTAAAACATGGATTTTGACAACTCAGGGTTTAGAAATAATTCAGAAGAGTTAGGCACTGAAAATAATAAAGTTTAGGACCACTTTAACCATCTTACTTCACTTTTCTTTACTGTGTGGATGAGTGATATATTTTTAGAATTATCTGTCTGCAATAGCTTCAACAATTAATCTAAAATAAAATGTCTAAATGATACAAGTGCTTTGTGTCATAGTTTAGTTGGTAAGATTTTTTCCAATTAGTACATAAAATAGTGTATCTTATAATTTATGGCATCTTAGGTTCAAAGAAATGCAGTAGTCACTGTCTTCTTACATTAAGATTTTTATCTTCTTCCAGCCCTTTAATATTAAAAAGCACTTATTTTTTTATCATCATAATCTATTCTTTTTTCTTTTTTTGTGAAAAATAACATGTATACAAAAAAAAAGCAATAAAGTTCAAAGCACATTGCAACAATTAGTTGTAGAACAGATTTCAGAGTTTGATATGGGTTACATTTCCACAATTTTAGGTTTTTACTTCTAGCTGCCCTAAGATACTGGAAACTAAAAGAAATAACAATATAATGATTCAGCAGTCAACTCATTTGTTAAACCCTACCTTCTCTGTATAACTCCACCATCACCTTTGATCTTTCTCCCACTCTTTAGGAGTATTAGGGCTATTCCCATTCTAACTTTTTCATTTTGGAAGGGGCTGTCAATATTATGGGATAGGGGGCTGGAACTAGTTGATGTTCTGGAGAGGCTGGCCCCTCTGCATTTCAGGACTTATCTGGAGGTTGTAGGTTTCTGGAAAGTTACCAGACTTTCCTTTGTAGAATCATGCAACCTTTGTAGAATCTTATTTATCTTAGATGTTCTTTAGTATTAGCAGGAACGGTTTTGGTTGGGGTTTTCTAAGTTATGGTAGGTAGCAATATCTAACTGAAGCTTGCGTAAGAGTGACCCCCGGAATAGCCTCTCAATTCTATATGAACTCTCTCAGCCACTGATACCTTATTAGTTACACTTCTTTTCCCCCTTTTGGTCAGGGTGGCGTTGTTGATCCCATGGTGCCAGGGCCAGGATCACCCTAGGAGTTATCTCCCACACTGCCAAGGAGTCTTTCACCCCGGGATACAGTGGAAGGCAATGATTTCACTTGGAGAGTTGGGCCGCATCTGAGCAACAATAGAGGTCCTCCAGAAGTAACTCTTAGGCATGCCTATAGGAAGTCTAAGCTTCTCTGCTACCTATGTAAGCCTCTCGAGAGTAAGCCTCCATCAGAATTGAGGGCATGGCCTATTGATTTGGGTGTCCCTAAAGTTTGAACCAGTATCAGGGGATTCCCTGATGGTAATGAAGTCAATTTATAACTTCTTGAATTTGAAATGTTAGTGCAATATTCAAGTCAAAATACCTAGTAGGTAATCATAAAAAAATAAAACAGATAAGAGAGGTAGAAAGAAGTGAGGATAAAGATTTAGGAGTTAGCAACATTAAACTGATAGCTAAAATCATGAGAAGGGATGGAGTTGCTAAATGCTGAGGCTTCCAGGTGATCAACAGCCAAACCTCAGCAGTTAAATACTTAAGGAGCTGGGATTTTTTTAAAACGCAGTAGATTGAACACCCAGGTTTATTTATGCTTCTTCTTGTACTTCACTACAATGTCAGTAAGGGAATGCAAAGTCTATAAACCCCTAAGGATAAGACAACAAGAGAAGAGGTAGGTGGAAAGGGGTAACTGACTGAGGAAGCTGAGGAGAATACTAGTGAAAATCAGGCAGACTGATTTCAGTGGACCTCCCCAGAAAGGTTCAGGAGTTGGAAGCCTAAGAATCCCAGGAGGAAAGTAACAGTCCCGGGGAAAACCCCTAGTAATAATAACATTTTAGGGCTAGATTATCTTATAATGAAGCCCACCAGGGAACTAAGTACCAACTTTTCTACACAGAGACTTTTGTGACCTTTTTTTGACCCATTAGATATGACGGAATGGCCAGTAACTACCACACATTAGAGGAAAAGGATTCAGCATGAAGAACAGAAGCCAACACCATCAGAAATAGAGATGATGCAGGAAATAGAGAAAAACTACACACACACACGTGTGTGCACATGTGCACACACGCATATGGATACCTGTATACATTTATATGCATATGTATTATGAATCTTATAAGTGTGTGTGTATATGTTGGAAATCTGAACAGCACAGTTAGATAAAGAGAGGAACGATAGGAGGGGGAAAAGAGATAATTACAAAATCAAGTCAAGAGGTCCTACCTATATCCAACTAGGAGAAATTCCAGACAGAGAAAACATTGAAACCAAAGGAAATGAAATTATCAAATAAATAATACAAGAAAATTTTCCAGAACTAAAGGATATAAATATCTGTATTAAAGGGCCTAAAAAGGTTATCTACCACAAACCACAAATGAATTAAAGATGTACATCAACATAGATTATTGTGAAATTAGAGACCAACAAAGATTAAGAGAAAACTATGCATGCTTGAAAATTACATACAAAGGATTGCAAGTCATAGTGGTATCAGACTGAAAGAGCAACATGTAAGAAGACAATGGTTCATGCTATCAGAATTTTGAATGAAATCATTTTCAGTCTTAAATTCTGCCAGCCTGTCGATCAAATGAAAGGGTAGAATAGGGACATTTTAGACATGCAATTTTGCTTCTCATACTTCTTAATGATGTGGAAACTAACATCATTTTCTTTTTCTTTTTTTTTTTGTTGTTGTCACATTCTAATACTGCTTTTATTTTATGAAAAAGCTAATTTAAAATTGACATTACTCTCCATTGCATAAAAAGTCTGAGTGAAGAAGACCTGGTGCTCTTGTTTACAAAAACTTGCGGTATAATTCAATTAAATCTGATACATCTTTGAGTACCCACTGTTTTTTAGCACAATGCCATGCATATAATAACTGTTTAATGAATATTTATATATTTAAGTTGGAAAGCTTCAGAAAGCAAAGTTGATTTAAGACACAGTCCATGTCTTTTGTTGAACTTGCAGTTTACTAATAATGCTGGATGACTCAGATAAATAACTATATACAGAGCAAAGAAAGCACAAATACTCTGATAAAGTTTGAAACTAATGTAAGAATTTGGGGAATGGAATGCTCAGATCATAAGGGGAGTTGTAATTTGACACAGATCTTATAAAACAGAACAGATTTTGATAAGCAGATTTGGAGAAGAGCATTCCAGACAGGAGCACAGAAATGGAAAGTTCAAGACATACTGAAGTCAGAGTTAGTAGTCTAGTGCTGCTAGAGTGAAGGACTCTTAGGGTAGAAAAGAGTATAAGGTAAGTCATAATCATATTATAGGAACCCACAAAAAGCAAACTGGTGTTGAAAAGTTGATCTTAGTTCGTTAGGCAAAATGGGAGTCACTGAAAGATTTCTGTCAGGGGAGCTGTCTTTTAAGAAGATGAATCCAACAAATTTATTGCTTCACCTGCTAGACAGAGCTCATTGACAGTTGGACTGTCTTTTCTGTATATCCACTGTTTCCCTTCCTGCCTGGCATTGATAGGCATGCAATAAATATTTGTTGAATTAAACTCTAAATGAATATAATAAAAGAGAATTTCAAGAAAGAGGAACAGTGATTAGCAGGCATTGTTATATAGGTCAAGCTGGTGAGGATTATTTCATTATTGGAAATGAGGAAGTTACAAGGGACCATGGGAAAGCTTTGGTTGGGGTAGGACAGATAGTTGAATTTAAGAATGAGTGGCAAAGTGGAGTAATCAAGTTAAAATTTACTTTTTGGAGGAATTTGACAGAGGATTAATTAAGCACCCCTCTTCTCTGCATCTGTAGTACAGTTGCCTCACTGTATTCAAATTGTTCTATTTTTCCCACTAAATTGACTTACTTGGGGCTGGAGAATATCTTTCCTATTGACTGTTTCTATTGGGTCTGCTAAATAGTAAGTTCTGGAGAAATCACTAGAAGATACAAGAAAAGTACTGACTTGAGCTGGGTAACAGTGTTGAGGAAAAGCAAAAGGTTGTAAGAGCTGAGTTTTTAAAATTTTATGTGTTTTGTGATAGAGAAGCATAGAATATATTTGTAAGCAATGGAGGGGAAACAGTATATGCTGAATCTGGTATTGTGTTCCTACTTTCTTAAATTAAAATTTACTTTAGAACAGTTTTTGTTTTTAATAGGTCCATTTCAATTACATTTTGTCATATCCTCAAAAGTGTCAAATTGAGTACAGCTTCAAGGAGTTAGGAATATTTGTCCTAAGGTCAATTTCTTGCTTCACAAGTGGCATTGTATCGTGTGGCTCCACTTCAGTTATATTTCAAGAGGTGACAGTTTGACATTTTTATTAAGTTCTATAATATTCTATTAGTTATGTTCTTATAACTCATAATTCTGATTTGGAAGAAATCTCTCTGTGAGAGTCAGGGAAAGGGGGAGTAAGTCTAGCAAGTCACCCATGACAATACAAAAATTGCCTTTTGTAGTTCTCAGGAGGGCTTCTCATATAGAATGAGCATATAAATATTACTTATCTGAAAGATACTTAGGTAAATATTTTATCAAATGTAATTTTAGCCCATCTGCTTTAAATTTCACTAGCATATTTATAGGGCTTATCTCTGGTAGTTCAGGATTTTTTTTTCCACCTGAAGATTACAATACATTTTTTTTCAGTCAGAAGCATTTCTAAATGAATTTACATATTTGACATTGCTTCATGTAAGTAACAGTACTGTAAGACATTATCGCTGATATGCCTAGAAATCCATAAGCCTCACCTTTCTTTAATTACACTAACTTCCCTATGGAAAACTTTAGGGAATGCTAAGTCCTAGGACATTTGACTAAAAACATCTTGAATGAGGCTTGCAGCTGCAGATACTAAAAGAAGTTGGATGACGTTCTGACGTGAAGCATATATACCCCACCTCAAGGGGGCACCTGATTCCGCTCCAGTGCATTATAGCCATACCATGGCTGTAATGTGGGTGCAGTGTTCTAGATCTTTTAATATTTTAGTAAAGGTGGGAAATTTAGATTTGTTCTTTTGTAGTTTATAGATTTTTAAACCTTGACAGCTAATTAAAAATGTTTAAAAATCATTGTGCAGGCAAAAAAAAAATCAGCATTTGCAGGCCAGATTCAACCTTTGCTGCTTATTTGGATCTTCTGCTCGTAATCAGAATTTGACCACCTTTTACATCCTTCACTGACACAGCCCTGAGCCACATCACAACCATCTGTCTCTCCTAGACTATTGCAATAGCCTCCCAACTTCTGTGTATATCCATGTTTGCTCCCCAAAAGCCTGTTCTCAACACAGTAGCAGCTCTTGTGATCCTGATAAAATAAAACAGAAGTCAGATCCTATCATTCCTTTTTCCTCCATGTCACTACTGAAAGCTCCCCTCAGTCTGTTATCAATCAGTCTTTCAGCCTCAATATTCCCATTTACCTTGAGCAGAAAAGGCAGGTTCAATGTCAAGCTCACCTCCCAGATTCCCTTTTCTTTTGAATCATGCTCCTACAAATTAGCACTTCCTTAGTAGCTCTTTGATGCCTTTAAGGAGTTGGAGAGAAAAAGAGAATGTAAGAGGGAGGGAGGAGTAGCTTCTCTAATTGTTCTCTGCAGAGTGGTCATCTGAAACAACCTAGTCAGCCAGTGCAAGAGGTAGAACTCCTCTTGACAGGTTCCACTTTGAAGTATGAAACAAAAGATCTTCCATCAGTAACCTGGTGACTTTCCACTGGAAAGAAAAACTAGAAGAAGAAATGTAATAATAAATATGAAAATAGAATGTTGACTAGACAAAAGAAAAGGTGGAGAGAATTTTAATTTCCTCCCTCAAAAAAAAGGAAGAATATCTGAGAAGAAAGAAAACCAAAAAGAGTACCATAATGAAAAGCATTAAATGTGAAAATTATATTATCACATGTAGAAGCTGCCACTTAATATGCTTTCTAAAATACTTAAATTAACCACAATGAAGGTGGTGCTTACTCAGCAAGTAAGATCTTACTACTTAACATTTATTGAATGCCAAGAAATACTTAAGGCGTTTTACAGAAAAGACATAGCCCCTGCCTTGTGGACTTGCCATATAAAACAGGCAATTTGGAAAAGCAGAAAATAGCACAAATACAGAGTAGAAGGCAGTAAAGTTGGTTGAAAATTGATGGGCTTGTCTTCCTTCTTTTTTTTCCTATCTTTTTTCTTCCTGAATTTTAACTTTAGTGTGTAGTCAAAGCAGTGTTTACTATATAAAGTCCATCTGGTAACGATTTTTAAAATATTTACAGTTAAAATTATTTAGTGATAAAATGACAGGAAGAGAAAGATAGCATCTTTTTAAAACAATACTCTAGTTTGCTATATTAGGTCTTAAACTGAAGGGTACAGTATAGGTTAGGATGATTTTGTTAGCATAGGATCTCTTGTTTCCTTGCTACATCCCTGTGTAATTACTAAAGCACAACACACATGCAGGTATGTAACACATAAACATGGGCTCTGCCATCCATGGATAAAGAACTATGTGGTAAATATTCAAATTGGCAGAGTGACTTTATCTGGAATAGAGAGAAAAACAAACTGTCCTGGGAAGCAGAATGGGAGAATGGAAACAGCATAAGCTCTAGGTTCTGTCTCTTGCTCTTACTAGCTCTTACATGACTTTGGACAAATCCGCAAAGTAATAATTAATACCTACTCCAGCAGAGTTACAGTGAATACATTATGAAATCCATGAGAAAGTACCAAGATGTCTAGCTCAACAAAACTGTTAGTTTTTGGACCAGTTTTTAGACTATATATGTGTGGATGTGTAAAGTAGTGATAGTAAGTTTATAAATCAAAAGAGGACCCTTCTTTTAGAATCACATCTCATATTTAAGTGGTATGATTTTTAATAGCAGATGTCATACTCCAAGTCGGTATCTTCTGGCTACCAAGCACATTTCTAACCAATCCCCCTCCCCCCACCCCCCCAATCTACCATCTAGTGAAAGTTCAGTGAGTACAATTTCATTTTCATGCACAAACACAAGTAAACGTTTTGCCATAGATTGTTTTTTTACTCCCACTTTCCATGTAATTGCACTTTTAAATACCATGATTTTAAATGCCATCTGTACTCTGACAAGTTTCAAATGAATATCTCCAGCCCAGTTCTTTTCCTTGAGCCTTACACTCATGTTTCTTCATATTTCCAACTGTCCACTTGATGTCTCCATTGGAAGTTCTAATAGGCATCTCAAACTTCACGTCTCAAAATGAACTTCCCGTCTTTCCTCCTCCCAACCACTCCTCCCAGAGGGTTCCCATCTCAGAAAATGGCACCTTTTGTCTTCCATAAAAATTTAATGTCCACCTTCACATAATTCTTTCACGCACACATTTCAATCTGTCACCACTTTCACCACTATCATTTTGGTTTTACCAAGCTATTGTAGTAGCTTCGTTAACTGGTCTCCCTGCTACTACCCTTGCTCCCTACACTCTGTTCTCCATGCCACAGGAATCCTTTTAAAGTGTGTCATAGCATGTCACTGAAAACTCTCCAAAGGCTTCCCATACCTTTCACTAATATCCAACTTCCTTATACTCTGTCCTGTAAAAGTCTGTGATCTGGTCCTCTGCTACCTCTTGACCTCCTCCCATACCATCTTTCCCTCCCTCTGCCCTCTACTAAGCCTCACCATTACAGCCACTGCCCTCTGCAGATCATAGAACGCTCCAGTCATAATCTCACCTTTGCCTGGAATGCCGTTCTCCTATGAATGTTCTTCTCCCATTAATCCATGTCGTATAGACTTAAAACTTGGTCTCTGTTCTTCCCGTCTTACAGAAAAAGCCATCCTCATGACCCTTTTTCCCACTGAGAGTAGCACACCCCCATCACTCTGTCCCTTCACCCTGTTTTATTTGTTTTCACAGTATATAACACTCTCTGACATAAATTTGGTTTTTGGTGTTTATTCTAATGAAGGCAGGAACTCCTGTTTTCTTCACTGATCTTTCCCCAGTGCTTAGAAAGCCAGGCACATAGGAAGCCTTCACAC
Organism: Myrmecophaga tridactyla; assembly: GCA_004026745.1. Classification (NCBI taxonomy): domain Eukaryota; kingdom Metazoa; phylum Chordata; class Mammalia; order Pilosa; family Myrmecophagidae; genus Myrmecophaga; species Myrmecophaga tridactyla. The sequence goes on from PVIY010004179.1 coordinate 47,178, forward strand.
AGCTGTTAAGGGAGTCATTTTTTTTTTATACCATAACAGCTTTATTGAGATATAATCCATATATCATGTGATTTAAAGTGTATTTAATTCAATGTATTTTAGTATATTTACAGAGTTGTGCAACCATCACCATGTCAGTTTTAGAACATTTTCATCCCCTCCCCAAAGAAACCCCATATTCTTAGTAGTCACTGCCCATTTTCCCCAACTCCTCCCAGCCCTCGGCAACCACTAATCTCCTTTCTGTCTCTGTAGATTTGCCAATTCTGGACATTTCATATAAATGGGATCATATACTTTATGGTCTTTTGTGACTCGCTTCTTTCATTTAGCACAATGTATTCAAAGTTCATCCATGTTGTAGTGTGTATCAGTACACCATTCCTTTTTTTTTTAACCCCCTACTATTTATTTTTTTGTCTTTATTTTCTTATTCATCTGTCCATACACTGGATAAAGAGAGTTTCAGTTACCAGATTTTCACAACCACACAGTCATAGTTACCTTAAAGCTACATAGTTACCTTAAAAAATCAAGGCTGCTGGAGCACAGTTCAACCGTTTCAGGCATTTCCTTCTAGCTTACTCCAATATACCAAAAACTGAAATGGGATATCCATATAATGCATAAGAATGACCTCTAGAATGACCTCTCCACTCTATTTGAAAACTCTCAGCCACTGAAACTTTATTTTCTTTCATTTCTCGTCCCCCTTTTAGTCAAGAAACCTTTCTCATTTCCACATAGTCAGGGCCAGGCTCATCCCCAGGAATCAGGACCCACAAGCCAGGGAAATTTACACACCTGGGAGTCATGTCCCAGGAAGGGGGCCCTCCTCCAACTTTATAGAGGAAATTTTGCTGCCTTTAGGTCGTTCCTCTCCCACTCTTTTTTTTTTTTTTAGGCCTTTTCAAAATCTTTATTGTGTTCCTTAAATGAATATGCCCAAACTGTGAATATAGTAACTGCCATGTCAGCACATGTATTACTTTGTTTAATACTTTTTAAAACATTTCTTAAAGGGGATTTTGGAATCCACTTTTTATGTCATTATAAATGCACCATGGAACAAAAAATAAAAAATAAATACAAATGTACCACGGAATATGGGTGATGGAGACATATTTAACTTTTCAATCTTAAAAGGCTAGATTTTCAAATTTAAGTACTATTTAGTGATCTTTTTTTTTTTTTTTTTGGCATGGCAAGCCCTGGGAATTGAACCCAGGTCTCCAGCATGGCAGACAAGAATTCTGCCACTGAGCCACCGTTGCACTGTGCTTTTTGTTTTGTCTTGTAATTTTTATTCTAGTAACATATATATGATCTAAATTTTCCCATGTTTTTATATTTTTTATCTTATTTTTATTTTTTTATTATCACAATGGACTTTTTTGCCCTTTTTTGTGAAAAATGACGTATATACAAAAAGTAATAAATTTCAAAGCACATCACAACACTATGTTGTAGAACAGATTTCAGAGTTTGATATGGGTTACAATTCCATAATTTTAGGTATTTACTTCTAGCTGCTTTAAGATATTGAAGACTAAAAGAAGTATCCATATAGTGATTCAGCAATCATATTCACTTATTAAGCCCTTCCTTCTCTGTATAACTCTACCATCACCTTTGATCTTCCTCCAACTCTTTAGGGGTATTTGAGCTTCTGGAAAATTACCCTAGTGCATGGAACCTTTGTAGAATCTTATATAATGCCCTAGGTATTCTTTAGGATTGGCAGGAATGGTTTGGGTTTGGGTTTGGCAAGCTATGATAGGTAGCAATGTCTAACTGAAGCTTGCATGAAAGTGGCCTCCAGAGTAGCCTCTTGACTCTCCTTGAACTCTCTCAGCCACTGATACCTTATTAGTTACACTTCTTTTCCCCCTTTTGGTCAGGATGGCATTGTTGATCCCATGGTGCCAGGGCCAGGTTCATCCCTGGGTATCATCTTCCACAACCCCAAGGGGACTTTTACCCATGTATGTCATGTCTCACATTGGGAGGAGGGCAGTGATTGCATTTGGAGAGTTGGGCTCAGAAAGATAGAGGCCACATCTGAGCAACAGAAGAGGTCCTCCAGATGAGCACACCATTCCTTTTTTTATTGCCGAATTATTTTCTACTCTATGGATATACTACATTTTGTTTATTCAAGAGTAAATGAATTTTTCTCCAGCTATCTCTGCTGCTGCTGCTGCCCTGGTTTTCTCTTCATAGTACATGGTTAGCCACATATTCAATCTTTTTCTTCCTGCTTCTCAAATTCTTCTTGATCCCATACCTCAAAAAGTTTTCCTGATCTCCAAACTAAATTATCTTAACAGAGCTATAGGCCAACACCGTGACCTTCAACACAAGTGGCTATGGAACACTTGAAATGTGCCTCTTCTGACTGGGATTCTGACACTTTTATTTCATTGTACTAAGTTTAAGTTTAGAAACTGATCATTTATTCAGTTACTAGAAACTTGGTTGAAGTATGTTTGGAACAATTTGGGTATGTGGATTTCCCTTTTTTTTTTTTGCATGGGCAGGCACCAGGAAACGAACCCAGGTCTCCTGCTTGGCAGGCAAGAACTCTGCCTGCTGAGCCACCATGGCCTGCCCTGGATTTACTTTTTATGTGTAAATTTTATGAAACCTATATACAGATCAAGTATTTCCAATTTAGTGTCTGAATTGAGAGTTGCTTAAGTGTACAATATACCTCAGATTTTGAAAAAGCTTAGTATGAAAAGAAAGTAAAATATCTCATTAGTAATTATTTTTACATTGATTACATGAAGAGATAATATTTTTAATATATTGAATTAAATAAAATAATATACTATTAAAATTAATTTCATATGTTCCTTTCACGTTTCACATGTTCATTTTTATGTGGCTATTGGAAAATTTAAAATTACATTATGTGACTGGTATTATATTTTTGTTGGACAGTGCTGCTCTTGATAACTTCTAAGATGCCTTTGCACACTGCTTATTTTTTGGTTATTGCAAACTACCACATTTTCATTATATTTCTTTGTGAGTTTCTTGTGGTTAAGCATTTTGAGGGTCTTCTTCATATTTGATTTCTTAGCACCTCATCTTCAGCTCATAGAAGATGAAAAATAAACACTTCCTGAATGGAAGCCCCTTTCTTCCCTGCCTTTTCTGTCTGGCTTCCAAACCTTACACCATGCCTCACTGTCCCTGCCAATTCCATTCTGGCTGCTAGGAGCGTCTGAGGAGTACCACATTTGAGCACTATTAGACACAAAGTTGGTAAGAGCTTAAAGATGAAATACTTCTTAGTTCTTCTCTAAATTTTAGACTTGCAGATGGGAGCTCCTCAGTAAATGTTAAATATGTGGTTTGTGCTTCTTGCCCTTTTCACTTCTATGCCAACCAGAGTTCTAGGAAGCCAATGCTAAGCAAAAATTAGTTATAGTTTAGTTTCTAGTAGGTTATATTCTAAAGCAATTACTAATGAGTTTGGAATTTTCACCACTATTGTTTTCCACTTAGCAGCACATATAGTCGAGAATTGATATAGCCAATTTGCTTTGCATGGAGGCTAAGTGATTTTTTAAAACATCATTACCCCTTAGTAAACCAAGTTTGACTCAGCTTACTGTTGAGGGTACTGTGTAAAGGAGGGCACATTTTCTTGTTCTTTCTGCAAGTATTATTTATAGGGGGAAGAATGCTAAACTCTATGTCTATTCATGGAATATGCCTTTAAAATTATTCACAGTTTTTGTTTATCTGTTTGTTTTTAACATTCCTGTGAGAGAGAGGGAGAGTAAGAGAGTCTAACTTGTTTAGGCATGATTGTCAGTTTTCTTTTATTTTCTGTCTTCTTACTGTTTTGGATAAACATTTTGAAATACTGCCAAAATTCAGGTGGCTGAATACAAATTTTGCTGAAATTATATGGAACAGCCATCCCTTTCCAATTTCCTGTTTAAATTATGTGGAAATTGACTCTTGTAAGATATACATATGGTCAAAAATAGAATCCTAATTTTCTAGTTACTGAGTAAGACCTTCAACAGACTAATTATTCTTGTTTTAGCTTTTACTTTTTATGTTGAAAAAGAAATCAAAGAAAAATGAAATGCAATGAAACTTACTACTCTTTTTTCATGTAACCCAAATATAGACTTGCTGTGTTAAAGGACATAACATTCCTAACTTTGTCTGTTAGAAAGCAGGAATGAGCCTCAGAAAACAATTAGTGCATCTTTCAAATGTACTACAGCTATTGAATAATTACTCAAATAATGGTCAGTAATGGAATACAAAGGGTTATCTCTTAGCTAATCCTCAACTAATGGAATTGGAGTATCTCTGATTTTTCTCTTAGCCTTCCAGGGTTTAGAAGAATGGGACAAAGTGATTATGGGAAGTAGAGGGAGCCACTGGAGGCCAGCAAGGAAAAGGAGGCCTTATCTTAAGTAATTAATCAAGAAACTCATATTGTGGGACAGTTATTCAGAGCTAATTCTAAAATAGCTTCAGGGCCCCAGGTCTTGAGTTATTTTTCTAGAATTTTGTCAAGGTTATTTAAAGCACCAGTACATCCTTGCGTGAAAGTATGCATTACTCTGTACCTTAGATGTGCGATATGAAAATGTAGCATCAAGCAACATAGATGTGGTTGTCATTTTTCACTCCATTTTCATGTTAATAAACTATGCAAAATAGAAATAGGCATTATTCCAAAGATAAACAACCTCTCTTCATCCACAAGTGCATTGGCACTGTTTGCCTGGCCTGTATAAAAGTTGGATGGTAATGCTCATTGTGCATGCTTAGTGGTTTTTTTTTTTTTTTACTTGTATGTCATCTCATAAATTAGTTGATTTCTTATTGGGTATGGTTATATTAAATCTGACCCATCATTTTTTCATGGGCAGGCACCGGGAATCAAACCAGGTCTCCGGCATGGCAGGCAAGAACTCTGCCAGCTGAGCTACCATGGCCTTCCCCAACCCATCATTTTAAGCTTCATATTACTGTTACTTTTTTCCATTTGTAGAATAAAGAATTGTGTCTGTTTCTGGTTCCTTTGTTTGTTAGCTTAGCTAATAGTTTATCTTGTTTATCTACACAGTGAGAATTTTAGGACCTTTCCTTCGTTTCCTTACCTACCTTCCTCTGTCTTTTCCTTTCTTTTAATCAAGTTTCCTTGCGTAAAACTGGCCCATGACTTCCCATGGTACTCAGCTATAATCAAGATCCCAAACTCCCAGTGCCTGACTCCTCCCCTTCCTTTGTCCTCCAGCTATGTTGGCCTTTCTTCCATTCATGGACCATGCAGGTTTATTCCCATAGCAGTGCCTGTTCAAAAGTATGTTAAAGCATTCTGATGACAGTAAATATTTGTTGAATAAATGAATGAGACTGTCTTATTTTGTGATACGTACCTTTCCTTTATTGCTCTTTAGTTTTTGCCTCCTCCATTATATTGAAGCTGTTCACTCAGGTCACCAGTAACCTCATTAGTATTCTGTACACAGCTGATAGAGTCATCCTTTTCAAACACAAATCATTGTTTACTTTGGACATTATCCATGGTGCCCAACGGATGGAGGTGGCCGAAGGGTACAATGACTGAGAAGGAGAAAGGCTAACTGGTGTATACATACGATGGAATAATGTGCAGCTACAGAAAGGAATGGTATTATGAGGCAAGCAACGAGGTGAATGAACCATGAGGACATTATGTTGTACGAAATAAGCCAGAAACAAAAGAACAAATATTGTATGATCTCATTTAGAGAATACTTATAAGAAAATTGGGGCCTAGGTTGTAAGCTGTTAAAGCAGTCACATTTATTCCTGAGTTTTAAGTATTATTTCTTCTAGATTCAGAGATGCTGTGCTATATGCTTATAACCTGGAACTTTGGGTACCTATGCTATCCATGAGACTCAAAATTGGAGTTCTGTGGCTCTGAAAGTCAGCATTGTTACCTACAACGACTATTAAAGAAACTGAAAAAAAGATCAGGCTTCAATTGGAAATAAGAACAAAGCTGATCTGGTTGGGACTAAGGTAAATCAGAATGCAGGGTAGAGGATGATAGTGTATGTACTCTAGAGCGTCACCTACTGTATGAAACCAAAAGAAGAGAGGTTTATTTTGTCCAAAACCTGAAGTTTCTGTAGCACATGATCTAATGCAACCTGTCTGGGTAGTTTATTTGAACAACCCAAATACATGGAGCCCAGAATGGGAATGAGGGTTTGTAATTCTGTATAGCTTAGTGTCATACCCAGATACATTCCGTGTGTATTGGACAGATAATTAAAAAGTATTGGCAAAGTCCCTTAAGGGATTGGAGAAAAAATATGGAACTATTAAACTTTCTCACTTCAGAAATCCCTGATATTCTCTCAAACACTAGGGAATCTCAAGTTAATAGGCCAATAGGCCAAGCCCCTGATCTTGAGGCTTGCTCTTATGAAACTTATTTTTGAAATGGAGAAGCTAAGCCTACCTATAATTATGAGTAAGAGTTACTTTCAGAGAACCTCTTTTGTTGCTTAAATGTGGCCTCTCTCTCTGAAGCCCAACTCTGCAAAGAAAATCATTACCCTCCTTTCTACGTGGCACATGACATCCAGGGAGTGAAAGTTTTCCTGACAATATAGGACATGACTCCCAGGGATGAGCCTGGCCCTGGCACCATGGGCTCAACAATGCCTTCCTGAACTAAAGAGGTTAAAGAAATGTAACAAAATAAGGTATTAGTAGCTAAGAGAGTTCAGATAGAGTTGAGAAGCTATTCTAGAGGCTACACTTATACAAGCTTCAGCTAGATATTACCAACTGCCAAGGTTTGCCAAACCCCAACGAACACATCATTCATGTTAACTCTAAAGAACACCCAGGGCTGTATCTGAAAAACTACAAGAGTTGCGCGCACTGTTTACTTTTCAGAAACCTAAAACCTTCAGGTGATTCCTAGGCCACATAAGTTCTGAAACCCAGAGGGGCCAGCCTCTCCAAGAACATCAGCTCGTTCCACCCCCCACCCCATATTGTCAATACTCCAACATGAAAGAGTTAGAATGGACATAGCCCAAGTATCCCTCAAGATTGGGAGGAGAATCAAAAGAGAAGGAGGAGTATAACAGAGAAGTTGGGATTTAACAAATGATTATGATTACTGAATCATTATATTGATATTTCTTTTAGTCTCTAATGTCTTGAAGCAGCTAAAAGGAAAAATCTGAAATTGTGTAACTGTAACCCCATACCAAATTTTTAAATCAGTTCTATAACTGTTAAAATGTACTTTGAAATTCATTGCTTTTTTTATGTTATATTTCACAATTAAAGTTTTTATTAAAGGCAAACATATCAAGCTATTTTAAAGCTCTCAGTTACCTTCCATTACTCTCTTTACCATGATCTGTGCAGTCCTGCCTCACGATCCAAATCATCTCATGCCATCTTCCCCTTACTTATTCTATTCCAGCAGCACAACATGCAGACTTCTTATACACTATGGCTCTTCCACATGCTCTTCTTATGCCTTAGAATACTTTTCTGGCTGGACTTGGACTGGCTGTTCTGATTATTCAGCTATCATTTTAATGTTTTCCATCTTTATTCTGTCTGTTCTCTGGAAGACCACTACCTAAAGAAGGTGGTCTTCTGCGTCACTACCATTGCCTCGGTTGTGATTTTCTTGTACTTTATCCTATTGATTTCACTGCATGTATGATGACTCATAACAACATTTTTTTGCGTATTTGATGCTTTAAAATATTTGTTGCAGTTGAATACTCCCTACTTGTTGAAGCTCTGTCTTACACTTTTTCTTCCATCTTTTTGGCTGTTCCATCTCATTCTCCTCCTCAGCTCCTCCTCTGTCATTACTTGAAATTTTGGTATGCCCCCAAATTCTGCCCTTGGTTCTCTTGTTCTTCTCTTCCTGTATATTTCCCCAGGTGAGCTTTCTTAAACCAGAACCTCAGTTACCAGAACAGACAATATAACTTGGTAGTTCGATGCTTTCATTCAACAACTACTGAGAGCTTCCTCTGGGTTAGGTTCTGTTCTACACTAGCCACTGGAAATGCAGCCTAGAAGATACCGTCCCTGCTCTCACACATTCCAGAAAGTAAGACAAACATTAAATAAGTAAATATATAATATAACGTTATATAGGGATAAGTGCATTGAGATAACTGAGGCAAGGTGAGAAAAGTGATTGGAAGGTGAGTAGATTGCAGAGTGCTGGTGGTGAGAGAAGACCTTTTTGAGGAGGTGACATTAGAGATCTGAGTAAAATGAAAGAAGAAGCCATGAGAAGACCTGGAGGAAAACAATTCCAGTCTCTGTGGTAGGTGGAAAGTACTGGGAATAAGCTGGGCATGTTTAAGGAGCATCAAGAAGGCCAGTGTGGCTTCTGAAGAGGAGAGGGCCAGATCCTAAAGGATCTAATAGACCAGGGTAAGAAGTTGGGTTTTTATTCAGATTATAATGGAAGCGTTGGAGGCTTTGAGTAGAAGAATGATCTGATCTAGGGTTTAGAGTTCCAGAGAGTCAATTCCAGCTTCAGTCGTCACCTACCTGGTCTTCATAGGGATTAGACAAAGTCATTTTAGCTTTCTTTTTTTTTAGCCAAAATTTTTTTATTTGCGAAGTCATACTAGCACAATACAGTAAGTAACATTCATAATTCTATCCCTGAACCATTGCAACTTCCAAATATACCTTTTATCAAAGAAAATTTAAATTAAGTTTAAAATTGTTAATCTGTATTTGATGGATATGGTAGTTTTCTATTATGCATAGATTAATTTACCACCGTGCTCCTCTGCCCATTTTTCAACCATGCCAAGAAAGAGTTTATTGTAGTTTCATAGTATTTTCTAATAATTTTTATGCCGTTATGAATTCTTATTTTGTGGCTTGCATATGATATGCATGGTTTGTTTTTCTTTCTTCTTAATTGAGTTACCAAATGTTGAAAGACTAGAAGCAGATTTCACAGGTTATCTCCTAAATGTAAGACCTTTGGAGTTGGTGGGATGAGACAAGCATAGATACATAAAATCAAAAGATTAAGTGTTAATGTCCTTTTCCCCTATTGCAATTTCATTTGGTTCTGGGCTAATGGTTTCCTTACCATTTCAAACTAGAGTCATTCCAAATTTGCTCTTCTTTCTAATCTTGCTTCTTAAAAGTCATTCCATCATTATGCCAAGCTTCCTTTTTAAATTATTTTACTAAAGTCTCTAGGATTATACAGGCATAGATGGGGAAGAGAAGAAAAAGAGCAGCTTCTACATAGGGAATGGCAATTGGTAAGTGGAAAAGAGTTGATTGTTTTCATAGTACTTTTCTTGGCTGAGTGAATGAAGAATGATAGTAATAAACGGTCTGTGCTAACTGCTGCTATTGCTAGAATCAACTTTTATTTGATTAGTGCTTTATTTATGGTTTTCAGAATGATTTTACATTAATATTTTTATTGACGACTCATGATTTTCATGTGTAGTGAATCAACAGTATTTTATGTGTGTGTGTTCATATAGATAAAGAATCTTGTGCTTATCATCAAAAGAAAGGGGAAGGGACTTGTTCTTGAAACCAGGATTTTCTTTAGGTCACTGCTGTTTCCATTTCTAGCATTTTAAAGCATGGCTTGAAATAGAGAATGTGCTTCTGAGCACTGGCACCAAAATCCAGAGATCATGTGGCAAATCATTCCAGTAGAAAGAATTCTCTACAAGAGATACTAACTGACATGTGGAATGTGTTAAAGAAATGGGCACAAGGAAATAGAGATCAAGAACATAGGGCAACAGCCAAATGACCATTTATCCTATATCCTAGCAATTCCCCATGTGTCACAGTATGTAAGTCCTCCCTCCTTTGACCCTTGGACTTTAGGTATTTCCACTTTAATGTTGCTTTATTTGCTAAAACAGTTTCTCTGGATTATATAGAAGGAAATTGGTAAGAATGTAATAATAATTTGGAACAACTGCTATCATATTTCACTGATCCTAAGATAACATCAGTTGTAAGAAGCACCATTCTTTTATCTACCAATTAGATTATAAAACAATGCTCTCTTTTCATATGGAATGTTTATTTTTAACTGTATAAAGCGAGTATTTCTTCTTCAAATGTTTTAAATGGTTTTTTGACTGAAACATTGACATTTTGCAGCACCCAGTCATTCCACCAACAATGAAAATCTTGTTTGCTTACAGGCAGGCTGTGACAGCTACATCATGGCCAATAGAGATTATAAGATGCTCTTGATTATAAAGCACATCCCAATTTCAGAAATGCACATTTTTTCACATTTTAAAAACTTAAAATCAATGATATATGTTAAAATGGTTTTCTTATTTTTCTAATAGAACTGTTGAAGAAAATATTTATTTATCATCAGCCTGTGATTATTGCTTAGAGTTATAAAAGTCCAGGTAGATCCTGACTTAGTGAAGCTTCATTAGATGATCAGGAAGGAATACATTAACAGTCAAACAGTTACAAATTGTATTTCTTTATTGTGGGGATAGAAAATGTCCAGAAAATGCTTCTTTCAGAAGAAAATACTTAAGCTTGAGCCTTCAAAACGAGATAGACAGATGCAGGATACCTGGCAGAAGAACGTCCCTAGTGGACAGGAACAGAACATGTGGGTGTAAAGACCCTGAGGAAGAAAAGAATTTGGTGTGTTCCAGAAATTCAAAGAATGGCCATCCAACTTGAGCAGATTGTTCTGCACATAGCTAGTTCTTTGAATTTCAACTAAAACATGTCCCAGTTTGGATTTTGTCAAAAACATCTTGCCAGATGCAGTCACAGTCTATTATAGTTAATTATGAGTATTTAATATTTGCATGAAATGGCTTCTGGGGGCTGGAATTACTTTCAAGCAAAATATTTTATTTTAAATCAGTAAAGCAGAAAATATTTGATGTTGATGAATTTATACCCATGTAGTTATATTCTTGTATATGTGAATACACAGTTAACATATTACTACGTAAAAAAGCCACCCCATTAAACCTTCCCATCAGAGAATCCCCTGATACACTGTCAAACTTTAAGGACACCCAGATCATGCCCTCGATCAGGAGGTTTACTCTTGTGAAGCTTGTGTAGGTAGCAGAGAAGCTTAGACTATCTATTGGCATACCTAAGAATTACTCCTGGAGGACCTCTTTTGTTTCTCAGATGTGGCCTCAATCTTTCTAGGTCCAACTCTGCAAGTGAAATCATTGCCCTCCCCCCTACATGGGACATGACATCCAGGGGTGAAAGTCTCCCTGGTGACGTCGAGATGATTCCCAGGGATGAATCCAGACCTGGCACCATGGGATCAACAATTTCATCCTGACCAAAAAAGGGAAAAGAAGTGTACTTAATAAAGTATCAGTGGCAGAGAGAGTTCATATAGAATCAAGAGGCTACTCTGGAGGTTGCTCTTACACAAGCTTCAGGTAGACCTTACTACCTATCATAACCTGTGAACCCCCAACCAGTACCATTCCAGCCAATCCTAAAGAACACCTAGGGCAATGTATAAGATTCCACAAGGGTTCCATGCACTAGAGTAACTTCCCAGAAACGTACAACCTCCAGATGGGTCCCTGGTCCAGATAAGTCTTGAAACCTAGCCCAGCCTCTCCAGAACATCAGCTAGTTCCATCACCCTACCCCATATTAGTGACAGGCCCTTCCAACATGAGAAATTTAGAATTGCCATAGTCCAAACACCCCTAAAGAGAGGGATGAAAAGATCAAAGGTGATGGTGGAGTTATACAGAGAAGATAGGATTTTACAAATGAATATGAATTCTGAATCATTAAATTGATATCTCTTTTAGTCTCCAATATTTTAGAGCAGCTAGGAGTAAAAACTTAAATTGTGGAATTGTCAAACTCTGAAATATATTCTGTAACTGATTGTGGTGCTGTGCTTTGAAATTTATGGCTTTTTTATATATGTGTTATTTTTTACCAAAAAAAAGAAGGAAAAAAAGTCAATTGTGATGATAAAAAAAATATTTAAACCCTCTAGCATCCTATATTCTGGAGCAACTAGAAGGAATAATATGAGAGGATCATATGGTAGCCCATGACAAACTCTGGGCTCTGTCCTGTAACTGCTTGTTGAAGAGTGCTTTGAAAACTATTGTTTTTAAATTTCTTTACTTTGTATATATGTTATACTATACAATTAAAAAAAAAGTTTAAAAAAAAATAAGCCACCCCAAAGTTTAGTGGCTTAAAGCAGCAATCATTTATTAACTCACAGTTCTGTTGGTTGGCATTTTGGGTTGGCTCCAAAACTGCTGGACAATTCTTCTGATGGATTGGCTTGACTCCCTCATACATCTGTGATCAGCTGATGGTCAGTGACCTCACTCATATATCTGAGACAGTCGGCTGGGTCATTTCCCTCTCATCATCCAGCAGACTGTAATGTGAACACATTCCCATAGGGGTGGTTGCAAGTTTCCCAAGACCAACAAGAGGATAAAAAAACAATATGCAAGTGCTTTTGAAGCATCTGCTTGTATCTCATTTGCCAAATGAGACCCATTGGCCAAAGCAAGTCATATGACCAACCCAAATTCAAGTAGGCTTTAATGTTTTTGCATGGCCAGGCACTGGAAATCGAACCCGTGTCTCCGTCTTGGAAGGTGAGAACTCTGCCACTGAGCTACCATGGCCCGCCCTAGGCTTTAACTCTTTTTTTTTTTTTTAACTTTTTTTATTAATTAAAAAAAATTAACAAAAAAACATTATCATTCCATTCTACATATACAATCAGTAATTCTTAATATTATCACATAGTTGCATATTCATCATTTCTTAGAACATTTGCATCGATTTAGAAAAAGAAATAAAAACACAACAGAAAAAGAAATAAAACGATAATAGAGAAAAAAAGATTATGCATACCATACCCCTTACCCCTCGCTTAGGCTTTAACTCTTGATGAGAGGAACTTCAGTAGCATATTGTTAGGGCATAGACATAGGGAAGAGAAAAATTCCTGTCCCTTTTTACAGTCTAGCACATAACCTACATTAAGCATTTTGCTGGGTCCTTTACAGACTTTGTCTTATTATTACTCAAAAAAAACCAAAAAGATACTGTTATCCCTGTTTGGCATATATGTACATTCAAGTTCAGGAAAGTTAAGTAAACACAGAGCCAGTAATTGGCAGAGACAGATCATACATGCCTGTGTGATTGCAAGGGTTTTTATTCTTTCTCTGCTATTCTGCCTTCTGATAGATGGATGGCTATTTTGCCTAATTTGTCTAGTTGGGAAAACAGCAGTGGGATTAGTTTCATCAATATAGGAAAGAAGCCACTGCCATTATCTGTCTTAGAAAAGAAACCATAACCTATACATAGTCTTACTATTGTAGTAAGTTTAAGAAAGTCACGATAGTAGTGATTTGTGAATGTGTAGTGCTTGATTATGAATTCAAAGCTCACCAAGGACTTACATCTTGGATATGGAATCTTAGTTGTAATAGAATTTATTCTGTAAGACTTATAGGAAGATGATTAAAATATTAGAGATTTTGACATTGTCTGAAGAGATCTACTTGTATTTATTTCTTTAAGAAAATCCACAATATTACCATAGCTAGACCCTATTATGCTATTGTAATCATAGCTGAACCGAGAAGGGTGATTAACGATAGCAATTTATTGTATCTGAGGAAGAGAGAAAATAGGAGATGTTGTCGTTATCATAAATCATATCATAAATAACCAAAAAGAAGCACTCAGAATTGCTTGTGTGGTGTCAGCAGCCAGCCCTTTCAGGCACGTTAGCTCAGGATGTAGCCATAGAAACCCCAAAGTCATATTGTTATCTTAGTCTTGCTGCAGTTATGTGATACAACAGTATTAACATATAGATTAGGCCATTTATAATACTAGGTGTCATTTCAGGTTGGCTTGCTTATATAGCATTTTACTTTTTTATTGTGTAGAATGTTAGTGAAATACTGCTTTTTTACAGGTCAGTATGTATATAGGTTTTTATAACACATCTTCACTCTCCTATTAATTTATTATATTACTGATCGGTTGTACTGTATGAATTGTCATTGCCTAATTGTTTTGTCTTTGCTAGTAATTTCATTTTTTAAGTAAATTGGTTCACTTTTAAAAATAGAAACTCACATTGAGTTGTGTGCTAAGGGTCTAATTTCCATTATATTATAGGCAGGACAATTGTTAAAATATTTTATGAGCAGGTATACATAGCATTTTTTTATTTTTTAGCCTCCTTTAAAAGTAAAAGGTAAATTGTTGAAGTGGATTGAGATTGGTTTCAGTATTTCTGTGCTTCCTTTCTTTCCCAGGCATCCAGTCTGCCCCAGACCCACTCCTTCACAGTGGCACCCCACCTGAGCCTTACCCGTCTGGCAGGAATTGGTGTTCTAAACCTTTTTTAATCTTCAGCAGCCCATCAGATTATTTCATTTATGTTCCATTTTCTCACAGTCTTCTTACCACAGAAAGTAGGGTAATGTCATTCATTAGTTAGCTTTACTATGTCAAGAGTATTTTGACAGCCACATTTTAAAGATACTACCTTTATCCAAAGACATAAGTCAGAATTCCAAGCACTGTTGCACATTTGTCAGTGAGATATTTGGAGGCAGGAATAACTCTGTCCTGCCCTTTGGCTCGTACCATGTAAGTGGTCAACTGTGTGTGGGATGGCCCTAATAGTGAAGATCCTCAACTCTTGAGAGTTGGAGGTCAGATGTCAATTTTCATATTTTGCAGTTGAGAAAGTTTAGACCTTGGGAGATTAAATGGGCTGTCGTCCAAAGTTGAATTGCGACACTGCTTACAGATATAATTGCAAATCCAACTCCTTTTTTAAATATCAATGACGTTATACTTTCTGTCCCCAAATCCCCTGATGTGGCTTGACTGCATGTGCACCTTGTATGTATCTCTGCCATAGACTTTTAAGTGATGGCCACATAACACTCTTGATTCTTCAGGGTAGGAAATCATGTTTTACTTGACTTTGTATTCCTGGAATTTCGCCACAGTGGCATTCAGAAGCATTCAGTCAGTGAATAAGTAAAGGAGTGAACAAATGAATATTAGTAGTATTGAATCACGCAAGGATCTGGTTACAATAAATATACCTAGTATCCAGACAGATAGATGTTTTTGAAAAAATATATATATATTAAATGAATATTTCATACTTATTAATAAAGAGGAAATCTATTATTAAGAGTGTAATGAATAAACTAACAGGAAAATAGTACGGGAAAGTTTGTGTCCTAATTGCTAGAAATTACTTTCTGTGGGTACATTTCAAAAAAAGAATAAGAAATCTAATTTTAAATATATTTGATTTTTGGTGAAATATATGCAGATAACATTTTATCATCCTTATAATTAAATTTTAGAAATGCGAGTATATTTTTTACTTATTTTGAGAAAATGCCACTGAATTTTTAAGTTGCATGTGTCTGTGTAGTTAATGAGATAAAAAGCTTTCATGCCATATGCAAACAATTTCCCTTTTTTCCTAATGTCTATGAGCTTTTTAGATTATACTGTTTCTTTAAAGACATTTACTATTCTAGTTAGAAAGGTATTTTGTTTTGGTCAATATTTATAATAGCTTAAAATTAACCCTGAAAAAAACCCTTTTGGTGTGTTCACAACTTATTGCCTTGTTTTGTTTTTGTTTGAGAAGTTTGGTAGAAAAACATGTTTTTCTCATTGTTCCTCAGGGGAAGATAGAGAATGTGGATTATTTATTTGAGTTATTAATGATGGAAAATTGGAATGGCATTTGTAGTGTCCCACCCATCAACATTTGTGAATTTTTTTAAAAGATGGAGATTAATGTGGATTCATATTGTTTCTTTTATATAACTGAAAGAGAATTTAACAATTGTTCTCCAGTAATTTAAAAGTGGGTCCTTGTTCTCAGGAAATACTCACTCAGCTATTTAGAGGTAAAGGGGCATGATGACTGCAACTGATTCTCAAATAGCTTACACAAAATTTAAATTATATACACTTACATAATTTTTACATAGTTTTATTTAAGGCAAAATGATAATAATTGGTGACTCTCATGAAGGGTGTTCTGGAGTTCTTATATTTTTGCAACTTTTCTATAAGTTTACAGTTATTTCAAGTTAAAAACTGATAATCTGACAATCAAATGTTGAGTTGGAATCACTAAATATTCAAATGAGAAGATACCTTAGAGATCATCTGCTCTCCCTCCCTCTTTTTCCATGTATTATGATAAGATATTCTGCTCCCAATTAAATATCTGTATTTCTAGCTGTGGTGATGTATTTGTGTTGAGTCATTCACATTATTTTACATCATTCCACTTTATATGCATGACAAAGTATAGAATATATGCACAACATTTGGCAGTGTGCAAAGCTCCCTCTTAATGTGGCAGTTTTTCCTTTGATTGAATTATAGCATTCAAATTTCGGTGAGTTTATCTGAATAATGTGAAAAATAGACCTATTGAAATAAATAAGTCTATTAAATATATAAATAATATATATATTTTTATTTCTATATATAAATATATAGAAATATAATATATAAATAATATATATTATTTATATATATTTATAATATATAATATATTTAGGTCTATTAGGTCTATTATATAAAATATATATATAATATATACATAAATAAAATATATAAATAAAATAGACCTATTGAAATAAAATGGACATGAATGTTTTCCAGCAAGTTAACTTTTTTTTTTTAAGTAGGTGTTCCCATGCCAATTTAAGTGTGATTCTTCCTACTTCCTAATTCTTGTTGTTAGAATCTTATTCTTCTCTTAGAAGTATAGGGGTTGCATTGTAATTTATGGCATTCTTTGATGAATGACAGTGCTAATAATCAATTATAATAAATATAATTTTGAATAAATCCTCACACAAAGGAAAACTAAATCAAAAGTCATATCACTGTTAACTTTAGCCAAATTTTAACATAAGCAGGAAAAAAAACAGTTTTTTCGGTAGTTCCTTAGTAACATGAGCATTAATACCCAGAGCTAGCTTTCCATACTAAAATGTCTGTTATCCTTAAAAAGTCTCCCCACAGCACCAGACTGCTTTGGTTACAGGGTAGAATTATTAAGGCAGATGGTAATATCTTTTTGACCTACAGATGCTAACTCAGGACATAAGCTGCTGTTACATGGTTTTAGAGAGATTATAGTAGGAAGAAGTTTATTTTTTAATCTTCTCAAATAGGATTGCAGTTAACTTTGCAATGTATATCTCTATTTTTGACCAATATTATATTATAGTTTGAATAGTTATGAAACTATAAGTAGCAATTAATGAATCCCCCATCTTTTGGACCAAAGAACCAAAGCACTAAGAAATTGAGGAACTTGTTTAAAATCTCACAACTAATAGTTAGTTTTCCTTGAACTAGTCCCCCCTTCACCACCACCACCACCAATATTAGTTTATCGCATATGGACAGGGAAGTCCTTTCCTCCAATTTCAAAATGGTGAAACAATAGAAAGTGAACTTTTAATTCTCTGGAAATAAAAATCTTTATAATAATTTTCATATCATGGCATCAACTCTTTTGACTTTGTAACACAGCCTTTATTCTTGTCTGTATTTCTGTTGAATTAGAGATTGAGACTCTTAAATATTTTTCTGTTTTTGGCCTCTTTCTGTATCAGGATCAGATATCTTATAATATTAAGTTTCTGTTAACCAGATTATATGCCAGTTTTATAGTAAAACTGTTTCCATGGGTGATTAAAGGAAACATTTTTCAGATACTTTACAGATTATTAGTAAATGGTGCTCATTATACACATATGCGTAAAGAATACTTTATTGCCTCAGCTGTTATCAAAATTAACAGTTTAAGGATTTGGGGTGACAGTAAAGGAGCTGTCATCCATTGCACACTTAACTCATTCCAAACTCTCAGAACCTATAATTGAAAATATTTTATGGAATAAAATACCTAAAACTCATTATGTGTAACTGTCAACTCAGTCTCTGCTTGAGTAGGCCTAATGCAATAGGCACAGTATTTATTTGTTTTAATTTTCTAATATTTTAATCATTTAAAAAGTTTAATATTTTAACTCAAGTTAAAAACTTTCGTGTCAGGAGAATGGATTCATAAGTGTGTACATTTTTACAACAATGAAAATGAATGAACTACAACTACCTACATCAATCCAGGTGAATCTCAGAAACACTTTGGATAGGAAAGCAAGACAGTATTGCATGATACCCTTTATATAAGGTTCATAAACAAGCAAATTAATTACAGATGTGGTAAAACTATAAAGGAAACTAGGGAATGGTAAATATAAAAATCAGCATAGGTGTTATCTTGGAGGGTGGGGAGAAGGCAGAAGATGAAATCTGAGGTGCTTTAATGATATTGCTAATGTCCTGTTTCTGCAGTTGAATGATCATTTCCTAGATATTTGTTTATTATGATGCTTTATGCCTTAAATGTATATTGTACTCATGGATGCGTGTCAAATAATTTCTAATGTAAAAAATTGTTTTAAGTATCTTCATACTTTTCCCATCTTATTAAAAGTTTAAGGCTGGGCAGGCCACGGTGGCTCAGCAGGCAAGAATGCTTGCCTGCCATGCCAGAGGACCCAGGTTCGATTCCTGGTGCCTGCCCATGTTAAAAAAAAAAAGTTTAAGGCTTTTTCTTCCAGTAAAATTCATTATTCATACTGATTAATTTTGATGTTGTAATTGAAGCTTTCTTATAAAATCTTCAAAAATGAAAAAAATGTAAATCAAAATTTTTAGAACCTCTGATGGTTCTAAAAATAATTTGTTTTAAAACATTTGTATTTTTAAGTATTCTTAAATTCAACTTATAGTAGTTTAGTTTAAAAAATATCTTTAAGCCAAGATAAGCCTCTTCATTAAATACAAGTTGGCAGCAGAGACTTGAAATTAAAAGTAAGCAATAAAATAAAACAAAATAACAGAAACAGAATTACCCCTCCTGGCTTGGGGAGCCCTACTTTGAATCAAGCTTTATGTTGATTTTTTTCACTTAAATATGAATAACCACCATTAATTTTTTTGAAACTTTTATGAGTTAGGTGAGCCCCAACTTAAAAGGAACCATATATTTTCTAAAGCATTTGCAGGGAAGCATTATATTTTTTCCTAACCAAGCCTTACATACTTCTTCAAATGCCTGTGTAGTAGCCATCTTGCCAGTTCCAGTCTGATAGAATTATGCCCTAGTAAAATAATACAGTCTCAAACACACTTCATAGAAAACCCAAATTTTCAAGTTTCCTAGCTATAAAAAAAACAGGCCTTATCCGGGAGACTCTAGAGCTATCTTCCCAGTAACCCTGGGAGGGGAGTCTCCAGCAGCTTTTTCATATTAGGGCAGTTCCCTTCTAGTCTCTCTGTACTTTTACTTAGGGCCTTCACACACTCAGAACTAATCTAAAACCAGAGTCATTTCCAGAGTCAGAAGAACAAGGTTCACTTTAATATATTCTAAAGTCTTGTTTTATTTCCTTTACCTTTTAGCTTTGGCACGTTGGGATTTATGAGCCTCTGTGGAGTGTGAGGGAGTTCTTTGGAATTTAGAAGTATAATAGTCATAAGTTTTCTAAAATATTTCGTTTACTTCGAGATATACTAAAGCTCCCTTCTTTCTCATTTTTTCATATGTTTACCTGTTAGCAGTTGAGCGGATATGAGGCTTATTTTGTTATTTGGGTAAAAATAGGAAAGGAAGGAAATGTTCAAATTATCTGAATGTGATAGGTTTAGGACAGGAGTCAGCAAACGTTTTCTGTAAAATGCCAAACAGTAACTATTCTACACCCTTTCTTGCAGCTCCTCAACACTGCTGTTGTAGTGTAAAAGAAGCCCTGTACATGATGTATATGAATGAATATGACTGTGTTCCAATAACACTTTATTTATGGACACTGAAATTTAAATTTCATATAATTTCACATATCATAAAATAGTCTTCTCTTGATTTTCTCAACTATTTAATAATATAAAAATCATTCTTTTAGGCCCCGGTCTAGAATGTTATATTGTAATGATCTTTTAAAGGATTAGCCTCAGATTTTGAAGAGGGGAAAAATATTGACAAACTGATAAATCTCTATTCAATCAAATTAAAGTCATTTTGGTATAATTTAGGAACCATTATCAAATATCACTTTTTATATTTGTTGATAAATCCGGTGTACATTAGAAACATTATGTACTAATAAACCTTAAGAATACAAAAGATGAATAAGATTGGGTTTCTGTCCCCCAAGAACTCATACTCTAATTGAGAAGCAGCAATAAAATGTTGCTGTGATGCACATCAAGTGTATAAATGGGATACTTTAGAGCCCAGTAGAGAGAGTGGTCATTTCTAGCTGCTGAGGAAAATGACACAGAAAAGATAATATTTGACTGAAATCTTAGAGATAGCCACAGGAGAGTGTCAGGAGGTCAGAGACATTCTAGGCAGAGGGTTGCATTTGCATAAGCACAAAAGTATGGTACAGCAGTGTGTGTTTGAGAAACTGCAGATACATTAGCATGACTGGAATGGGAGGGGTGCTGAGGGGCTCACTGTGAAAAAGAGGTTAATCACCAAACTGGATGGTGGGACACCTTATTGGTCATGGTGGAGAAGTTAGGTTTTTATATTTAGCGCATTTATATTTTAGAGTTTTCAGACATGTTTTGTTGTTTAACTATACAACAAAAGCTTTTGTGAAAGCTCATCATGCAGAATAGGTAAACTTACAGGGAACTGTTTCATTTAATAGAGAATAAGGGGTACAGTCTCTACCCTTTGGTGGCCTCAGAAAGGGCTCCACAAAACCCCTCAGGCTCCATGGAGCACCTTTTGCAAATTCCTGCTCTAGGGACCAGTGAAAGGTTTTTAAAATGGGGGATCACATACTCAGATTTGCATTTTCCGAAGATCACGGTAAGGCAATGTGAAACGTGGTTCAGAAGTAGATGAGACTGGAGGGGAAGACTTTGCAATAGTACAGAGAAGAGATGCTGGGAATTTGAACTAAGACAACAACAATGGGGAAGGCATTAAAGGAATTGTGGTGAAAGATATGTGCTCACAATTCAGATATGGAAAATGGAGGGAAAAAGTAGTCCAATTGATTCCCATCCTTCTTATTTTGGTAATTGGATGGAACAGTAACCATAATTATGTCTCATATTTGTATTGTCCTTTATTATTTACAAAGTACTTCCACATACATACATTAACTCCCTTGTTCCCTGTCATTTCTCTGCTTAATGCTCTTAGAAAGTGACTTCTGCTCTTAGCCTTCATTCCTTCTTGTTCTTTTAAGCATTTGACTTTTTTCAACAGTCTTCCTCTTTAAAGCTCTAGCTCCCTTGATCTTTTTGACATCTCCTGATCCTTCATATACTTCTTTCGCTTTTCTTTTTCTCTTGTCTTTATATATTGGTATTCCTTAAGATACCTGCGCCTGACCACTTCTCATCTCTTCCTTGTTAATATCATCCATTGTTGCATTTTCAGTTATCTCAGCAAAAATCTATCACCCTGACCTGTCTTTTAAACTTCAGTATCATTTTTTCAGCTGCACGCTAGACAGCACTGACTCAATGTTCATCAAACTCTCCTTTGTCTAAGAATTCAGCTAATTATCATCTTCCTTCTCTATTTTTTTTAAAATTTCCTGTTCATGACTTTCACCAAGGCTCAAAGACTTGAAATTGTGTTTGAGTCCTTCCTCAGCTCTTATACCCAGTCATTTATAGGGCTCTATCCATTCTATATTCAGAGTATTGTTTACCTCTATTGTCTTCTGTTGTTCAAACCCCATTGCCACTTACCTACACCTTTTTGTCACCCCTAACATCCCCTCTCCTTTAGTATATCTTACCTTCCACCCACCATATTTCCTTTAGTATCTCTTACCTCCCACTCATGTTCTTGTCAGAATAATTTTCCTAACACATACCTCAGTCATTTCCCCCTTAAAACTCTTCACTAAGTCCATATTACCAGTAAAGTAAGAACTTGGTCCTTTTCCTCGAATTCAAAACTTCTAAGATCTGAATGCAACTTTACTAAGCTTTTTTTCTAATATACCCATCTTGCGCCCTAAACTTCAGCCAAATTATATCTCCCATATTCCACCTCTCTTTGTCGTCTGCTCAAGACTTCACTACTCTCAATCTCAAAATATCCCAAATCCTACATAATTAGTGAAATTTTCCCCAGATCTTGATATTGGCTGTAATATTTTTCTCCTTTGAACTGCTGTGACACTTTGTCTTATGATACTAATCACTATGTATGCTTATTATTTCCCTACTAAACTGTAAGCTCTTTCAGGACATGATTGCTTTTTAATCTATTCCAATAGTTCTTTCACCCTCTATGATTTTGCATTACTCATGGTATATACTTTTTTTCATAGTGTATATACTTTTTAATATGTGTAGAATGAAATAGCCTGATCTTAAAACACCTCAGTCACATAGGCATGGCAAGTAACCTTAGCCCCTTTTAAAAGGCCAGGAAACAGACTCAAGGACAGACACAGACCTAAGAGATTGCCCAACGCTTAGTGCTCTGTAGTGTTAGAATTCTAACTGAAACACCATTTTTCTATGCCTAAGCCAGTATTTATTCTGTTGCATTAAACTGCCTCTCAAAGTGTCTGACATCAAGCAAGCAAAATAGAAGACATAAATAGTACATGAATTGTGTGAAGTTTGGAGGTTTGTAGTTTTCAAACTCCAAGAATTAAAATTTGTTACAGAAGTCCTAAAAAAGTATGCATTTCTCCCATTTCTTAGAATAGAAGTCATCCACTAACTCATCTCCTGATTTTTAGAGGTGTGTGTATATGTATATATATACCTGAGGGACAAAGAAAGAGAAGGACACAGAAAAATATTTAGTCAGGTTGGGAAAATAATTAATCAAAGAAGCAGGAGAAGGTAAATCTTAGCAGACTTCAGATCTTGAAGGTAGTACCAAAGCATGTGAAAGGAAAGTTACCAGTTTTTGTACATATGCTGTCATTGATTGATATTCTTAAAAGAATGGAATGCAAACAATTTTGGAAAAACCTAGAAAACTCACTACTTTACTTTCTAAACACTGTTGGTAATTTCTTTCCTTTCCCAAAAATTGTGTTTGAAATATAGGTTTTGTTATATTCTAATATTACTTCTTTTGTCTTCCTTTAACAGAAGAAGAAGAAGAACAGGTGCCCACTGATGGGGGTACATCAGCAGAAGCCATGCAGGTTCCCTTGGAAGAAGATGATGAGTTGGAGGAGGAGGAAATTATTAATGATGAGAACTTCTTGGGTAAGAGACCACTGGATAGTCCTGAAGCTGAAGAAATGCCTGCCATGAAGCGACCACGACTTTTAAGCACTAAAGGGGACACCCTCGATGTAGTATTATTGGAAGCTCGAGAACCACTCAGCTCAATAAACACTCAAAAGATTCCTCCAATGCTTTCTCCAGTCCATGTACAGGACAATATAGACCTACCACCTCCATCACCAGAGCCACCAATGTTGGCTCCAGTTGCAAAATCGCAAATGCCTACTGCAAAACCATTAGAAACGAAGTCATTTACACCTAAAATAAAGACTAAAACTAGTTCTCCAGGACAGAAGACTAAATCACCTAAAACTGCTCAGTCACCAGCAATGGTTGGAAGTCCTATTCGATCACCTAAAACTACATCCAAAGAAAAGAAATCTCCTGGACGTTCTAAAAGCCCCAAAAGCCCCAAGAGTCCCAAGGTTATGACCCATATTTCCCAGGCACCTGTCAGACCTGAAACACCAAATAGGACTCCTTCAGTTACAATAAGTGAGAAAATTAGTAAAGAGACCATCCAGATAAAACAAACACAAATACCCATGGATGCTGGGAAACTGAACAACGAGCATCTGCCAAAAAGGGCTGTTGTAACAGATAAGACCATTGATGACTCTATTGATGCTGTGATAGCACGGGCTTGTGCTGAACGAGAGCCAGACCCTTTTGAATTTTCTTCTGGATCGGAATCAGAAGGAGACATTTTTACCAGCCCTAAGAGAATTTCAGGTTCAGAGTGTACAACTCCAAAAGCTTCTACTTCCTCAAACAATTTCACTAAGTCAGGATCCACTCCTCTGCCTCTTTCAGGAGGAACTTCAAGTTCTGATAATTCATGGACAATGGATGCCTCGATTGATGAGGTTGTAAGAAGAGCAAAAATGGGAACACCTGCAAATATGCCTCCCAACTTTCCTTACTTTTCCTCTCCTTCAGTTTCTCCTCCCACTCCTGAACCTCTCCACAAGGTGTATGAGGAGAAAACCAAACTGCCTTCATCAGTGGAAGTAAAGAAGAAGTTGAAAAAAGAGTTGAAGACTAAAATGAAAAAGAAAGAAAAGCAGAGAGATAAGGAGAGGGAAAAAGACAAAAGCAAGGAAAAAAGCAAAGAGAAGGATAAAGTGAAAGAGAAAGAAAAGGAAATCAGCAAAGAAACAAAGTATCCATGGAAGGAATTTCTTAAGGATGAAGATTCAGATCCATATAAGTTTAAAATAAAAGAATTTGAAGATGTTGATCCAAAAGTGAGATTGAAAGATGGAATTGTGAGGAAGGAGAAAGAGAAGCATAAAGATAAGAAAAAAGATAGAGAAAAAGGCAAAAAAGATAAAGATAAGAGAGAAAAAGAAAAAATGAAAGATAAAGGTAGAGAAGATAAGATGAAAGCTCTACCAACTCCTCTGGTATTGCCTCCAAAAGAAATGGCTTTGCCCTTGTTCAGTCCTGCTGCAGCAGTGAGGATCCCTTCTATGTTGCCTTCTCTATCACCAATGCTTCCTGAAAAATTGTTTGACGAAAAAGAGAAGCCTAAGGAGAAAGAAAGAAAAAAAGACAAAAAAGAGAAAAAGAAAAAGAAAGAGAAAGAGAAAGAAAAGGAAAAGAAAGAAAAGGAAAAGGAAAAAGAAAAAAAAGAAAGAGAGAAGAGAGAAAAAGAAAAGGAGAAGCACAAGCATGAAAAAGTAAGCAGTTTATCATTTTCGGCACTATCTGAACAAAGTCCTATTGAAAAATACAGGTAAACAAAGCCAGCAATTGTATCTGTATTTTGGATATAAATTACCCATAACTTAACTAGAAATGTGTTTGTAATGAGGTTACAAAATTTAATTATAATTCTAAAACCCATAAACATGTAATCAACACCTCCTGTCCATTGAAAAATGTTAAAAACTCATAGCCCAAGAACCTATTCACAGACTATAAGCTGTCAGTTAGCCAAACTAATCTCTGCAGTTTTTAGAGACATATAATATTAAGTGGTGAGTAATGTTTTTTATAATTATAAAGTCTACAGTGTAATATTTTGTGCCCAACTATTGGATACCTGAAAAAGACAGTGTCCATTCTTCTAAGAGCATGCAAAACTATGGCACTATTTTAAGAGAACAAGGCCCATGAAGGGAATACTTTTTTGGTGAGCCATTTTTGCAAGTATTTAAGGCTGTGTGGCTCCTACAGTTCCTTTGTAGCATCTCTTACTTTTTCCATTTTCCACTTTAATAACATTAGGACAACTTTCTGAGCATCTAGACTGATTTGGAATCCAGGAGGGTGAGCAGAAAATAATTCCATATAGCACAAATATTTTTTGCAGCATATATAAGCCAGGCTTTCTACAGGACAGCCAGAGAAACTGATATATAACCTGCAGGTCTGTGGAAACTCCGTCCTTTGGGCACAAAATGTGACTTCTACTTTTATGACTTTGCTGTTCAGTTTATAGTTCTTTGGCTCATGATGGTCAGTTGGTTGATTTGGAAAGTTTCTTTTAAACTTTCTTAAAAAGTGTCTTGTGTATTAACTGTATAGAGAGATGCTCAGAGACCCTTTCCCTGCCGTCTAGGAGCAATCCTCTTTTGCTTGCTGTGTGCTAACAATTTTTCCATATCATAATGAATGTTATAGCAGATCTAGCACCAATAATTTCACAATATTTTTAGGCACCAAAGTTGCCTAGAAAAATTAATTTAGCTAGCTGAAAACATTTTCTTTGTCTCCCTTGGCTATTCTAAAATATAAGAAGTAGAATGAAAATTCTGATGTTAATAACTGGACAGCTGCATGTTAATAAGGCATAGAAACTCAATTTTTATTCCCATTTTTCAAATTATGTTATTTTCATATAACAAGTTTTAATGCACTTACGCATTTGTTATTTTATCCTCCTAACACACTTGTGGCATAGGTTCAACAGTTATTATTATCAACATTTTATGGAGGAGAAGCAGCCTAACAAGAGAGTGACTTGTCAAAGATCAAGATCACACAACTAGCAAGAACCAAAATGTAAAGTACTGCAGAGGTACTTCACATAACGAGATATTTATTATCTGACAATAAATCATTTATCCATCATGTGCCTAGTAATTTGGCAGCCAAGCCATCAGTAAATCAAGCAAGGTACTGTTGCTTTCATCCCCATCTTAACTTTGGAAAAGCAGTGGAATTTTTCAACCCACTGTTATAAATTTGAGTAAAGCCCATCAGATTGGATTTGTAACAGCAGTTCATGCCTTTCCTTAGCATCTACCTACCTTTTGGGAAGTAGAGTCTCTCAGGCTATCTTGATATGAGACAAAGGTTCAGTTACTAGCAGCACAGATTTCACCTAACAGAGCAATACAAATCCTACAGTTTTAATGGATTATGGACCAGATAAGTGACAATAGATAAAAATGAATAAAAGTCAGCTATTTCTTGAGGCCTTAAAAAAATAATACATAACATTGTCTGGGGAGTTAGACCTGAATTCAAATCCTGACTTTCTAAACTATGCAAAATTGAGCAATTGGTGGTGATGGGGGTGTTATTCTTATTCCATTTTGAATCAACCCATGATGTGGAAAAACACATACAATGAAGAAACTTAGAATTTACTACTTTATTGGACCATATTAGTTAACCTGTGACAGCTATAATTATGGTTTTTAAAAATTGTTTCTGCTTGTTGTTCCTTAAATTTAAACTGTTTATACAGATAGAAAAAAATAAAGGCTAGTGCAACCTATAAATGTCATTGACAAGGAGTAGAAATTGTGTATTGATGTAAACATTAATACCTCTTTTTCAACCCTACTTAATCCCCTCCACATATCAAGCCATTTGACTACACAAAGTATACCTGAAATGGGATTACATGTGGTCTAAGAATTTTCTTACGTTTCCACAGAAATGAGGCAACAAGAATAAATGAAAATGAGGGCAGGCCATGGTGGCTCAGCAGGCAGAGTTCTCACCTACCATGCCGGAGACTCATGTTCAACTCCCAGTGCCTGCATGCAAAAATACTAATAATAATAATAAATGAAAATGAGATATATCTAAGCTGCCCCAGAAAATATTAGTCAAAATAATGAAGGCCACGGTTTCATTCTTTCTTCTTCTTCCCATCCTAACAACTGAAAACAACAACACAATAGTAGTTAAAACTTACTGATTACTAACACAATGCCAAGCACTTAGTATAAATTTAATTCCTCACCACAACCGTATAAGGTAGATACTGTAATTATCACTTTAAGATGAGAATCTTAGAGATTAACAAATTTACCCAAGGTCACACAGCTATTAAGTAATTGACCAGGAGCCAGAATTTAAACCCAGGCCGTCAGATGCTATAATCGATACTCTTAACCACTATGTTTTATATTAAGTTAAAAATGGATTAAGAGAAATAATGTATGCAACGCCCCTGGCTCATGGTGCACCATCAAAAGGTAAAATTATTTTTCTAGTAGTGATAGTAATAATCCAAAGTGTGGTGATTTGTGCACAGGCTTTTAGTTCTCCTTTATGGGCAATATATACTCATATTATTATAATTAGTTGGGTTGGGAGTCTGGTCTGTCATCTATTTAAAATAGAACCAAATTAAGTTTTTATTAAAAGTATGTTGCTAGCAAATATATTGACCAGTCACAAACATAGCTCATAATAGCTTTAACAATGATATACCTAACAGTATAATTCAGAACAGTTTAAAATTTTTACTAAAATTTTTGTTTGCATGTGCATCAATATATATATTGCATTACTTAATTTATTTCAAGCTACAGTATCTTTTAGGTTTAGATGAATGTACATGACTACTTAAAATGTAATCTTGGAATTTTAAGTGTTTTTTGAAGGGAGGCTCATTGTGAAAAAAATAAGAAAGTGCATTGTTATTTATGTTAATGAAATTGAACAGTTGTATCTATAATATTAAATGAAAGATAAGCCAAAATTCATCTGTCAAACTTAAGAATATATCTGTATACTCTTATTTGTGTATGATGTGGGAAGACAGTACAGTTTCACCTCAAAAATGATGGCACCATAATCTATGGATAAACAGAGAACATGGGCCCTGGCAGTCAAACTATCCTGGATGTAAACTCCAGCTCTCATACTTCCTAGTCATTCACCAGCCTCCCTTAACCCCTATCACCTTCTACTTCCTTCCTTTTGTTTCCCTCCGTCCATTCACTACCAGAGGAGACAGCATCATTTTCAAGTGTGGTTTACCTTTGCTTAAAAACAAGTTTTGTAACTTCCCAAAGAATATTTTGGTTGAATAGTCTTTCTCTTCTGCCTTCTCATAGAACAGTAAGTGAAGAACTGTTTGTGTTGTTTATTAAGATGAGTGGAAGACTATGACAATTAATTCAGTTTTCTTGCAAACCAATTATGTTGATAATCAACCCATGGATAATTGAGCAATTTATAATGGAAAACCCATAAATCCTATAAATGTTTCCCAAGAGTTTCATACTATAGATTATTAAAGAACTGTTTTCATTGAGCTAATATTTGTTATTGAATGAGCTAACCTGGATAGCGAATGACAATGGCAGTTACCAGTTACTGAATGCATACAAGTGCCAGGCCTGGCCAGAATTCAATTATTTAATCCTCCCAGCAGCATCGAGGGGTTGATATTGTTACTCCTACTTTATGGTTGAGAAAACTGTAGCACAGAAAGGTTAAGTAACTTGCCCAGTCAGTGAAGGTAAAAACAATGGTTTGGCCCAGATCTGTCTGACTGAAGCCTGTCTGCTTTACTACACATAAGTACCTTCTCAGGACTGTCCCTCAGTCTGCTTTGATGCCTCTAAGAAGCAGAAGGCTGATGAGATGGGTAAGCAGGGGGTTGTACATTGTAGGGTAAGCTGGCATCATTATTTTATATAATTTTAGTAGTTTAAGAGAGACCTTAGAGATCATCTCCTTATATTTTTAAAATCAAGAAGTGGAGGTCCCCAAATCTCAGACTTTAGCAGTCAGGACAATTAAAATTTTCATTTTTTTAACCTATCACTCAGGACTTGGTCCAAAACAATCTTTTGTTGAATTTAGACAGTTTGTTCTTTTTTGATAAATGGCCTTGCTGGTTTGTTCTTTTAACAAGTTTTCTCTTTTTTTCCTTTCATTTAAAAGTAATATAGTTTCATTTCCAGTCTTTTCTCATGAGCTATCATAATTAACTAGTGAAATGATGGGTTTTCACTAAATAAAATAACCCAATAAAAGTGGGGAGCGGGGAAATATCCTCTTCCCGTTTCTTATAGCTGTTGCGAGAGGAAATCAGGGGCTTAATGTTCAAATGAATATGTTTGAATTTATAGAAATTTACAACATGTCATCTCCAAGTCTTTATATGAGTGAACTCCAAGCATCTAATGAGAGCCAAAATTCTGTTTCAGTTGTCAATATCGGGCACCAGTTGCAGTACTTAACCACAACCATAGATCTTATGACTTCCTTTTCAATATTTTAAACAGTTCATCAGTTTTTAGCTAGCCAGTTTCTAAATGGAAATAATGTGAAGGCCTTAATTGTTAAGAAAAACAAGATGACTACTGTAGTTCGGCATCCAAAATTTTAGAATTTTAAATTAGCCTTGTCATCAACATTCTTATAAGGTTTCTTTCTGACTAATTAGCCTAAGTGGAAAACTGAACAAATGAAGATTTGCTGTTACCCTATCTAGTACACACACACACACACATACATTTTTATATACATTAAATTTTTTTTAAAACTTGGACAGATTATATTGACAAAGCTGCCCATTACCTTTGCAGAAAGTCCCTGTCAAAAGATAAACTTTAAAGCTGGAATGCATGAAAGAGTTCTGAGATAGAATTTAAATTTAAACTGATTCTTTATAGATAAGCTTTTTAAAAATCCACCTCTTTGCTTCAAGTCAGGATTTTAAAAATAAATTTCCCCTTTAAATCTCTTGAGCGATTTTCATTTTTTGCAAGGCCGCACTGCTGGTGTCCTGGAAAAATGGAGAGTTAGAGCTTTATCAGTTGGTGCCCTGAGGTATGTGGCAAAGAAGCTAAATCCTTGAAGATTAGCAAAAAAAATTCAGCACATGGCAATAAGGGGCTTATATGACTACTAGTATTAGTTCAGGTGAAAGAAGTATTGCTTATACATAAAACTGAACAAATCCACTGACAATGTATTTTTAGTTAGCTACAAAGGAGTCTTATATTGCTGGACTTTACCTCTTTGGTGAATTGGGAAGCTTAGTAATCCACTGTAAATGCTCTTCTGCTTGCCCCAATTCTCAGCATTACTCCAAAGTGCTGCTCTTTTATTTTAACCCTTAAAAATGATTCTGTCCTCTGATTTTGGCTTCATGCCATTAAAAGATGGCATTAAATTTGTTGTTTACATGTTTGTCATTTAGTTTGTTGATTTCTGGGAAGTACATAGGAGAAATTATTTTGATTAAGAAATTATTTTGATTGTAGTAGAGGTCTCTTTATTTTGTTTAAGTCCATGTAAACAAAAATCTGGTAAGAAGTTTTTATTTACAAATTGGACTTTCTGTATCTTTCAATATTATTAACATGCTCATAAAATTTTTCTCTGAACTTTTCCTTTTAAATTAAATCTGTTTTTTACCTATTTAAGATAGAAATTAAGGTTTTTGAAGTTACTTTTAGGAAAGGTCACCATATGGCCCTGTTTGCCTGGGACAATCCCAATTTATGCCTGTTATGTAGAATAATTAATAGCTCCCTCTTTATACTCTCGAACTGTCTCTGTTTGGATCATGTAATTGGTCAGTCTAGTTACATATAAAACTTTGAGCTGAGGTAACAAGTTCTGAATCATTCATTAATTCAGCAGATTTACTGAATGCTTGTTATCTCCAGAGCACATTTATGCCATTTTTAACCTAACTTAAAAAATGTATCTCCATTTTTATTTGCTTATTTTTTACATATTATGTAATTTAGCCTTTTAAATAGTGGACCGTAAATGGAACATGTCTTGATTCTTTTACCAAGCCAAGTAATTTAAGGCAGCATGAGAAACCCAGTTAGTTCACTTGAATGGAGACTAAAGTTAATCTCAGTTTCCATATAAACTAGCTAGCCTTCCATAGAGAAAAATTATTTACAACTAACCCTAGTCACCTCACAAGTGTATGTCATTCATCATAGGAGGCATTGGCAAAGGAAGTGAATAGCTCCATGCAGCACATCAGCATTAGCAGAAAGGACTCAAAGAGGCAGGGTGGCACCGTAGATCAGGGGATGGACTTGATGTCAGAATACCTGGATTTAGACCATTTACTTATTAATTTTGTAACTCTGGGCAAACCACTTAATCTTTCTGATTCCTCAATACATGGGAATAATAAAATCTCCGAGACCTTTCTTAGAGAGTTATGAACTCTCTTTGTGCGAAGTGCAGTACAAATGTAAGTTATAACGTGTAGTATTGTAAGAGAAATGGACCAAACATACAATGTGAAGCATAATAATCATAAAGTGAAAATTTTTTAAATAGCAAATATGGTTTGTTTTTAAGTCATGCTTCAGAAAAGATTATTTAAATCCTTAAATGATAAAATTGTGGGTTGAAAGAAGAGAAATCTTCACTTAAGAGTATGTGACCCCAAATATTTTTAGGAACGAAGAAATATAGGAACTTTATTGAATTCTTCATTCTCTGAATTAAGAAGACCATATTCCAATCCCAGTTTTGCTATTTGTGTGACCTTAGAACACTAAGGGGAAAAGAAAAGAAAGGAAACATGTTTGCTTCATTCATGATCAATTTATTTGTAAAATAGGAACCACAATATTTACCCCACATGATTATTATCAAACCTAAATGAGAACATCTGAAAAATAACCCAGTACAGTGCCTAGCAAATAGCAAGTGGTTCATAAATGTTCAGTTGGTTATTTTTGTTTATCTCAAAGATAATAAAAAGGTGTGAACATTATAGATGTCTTAATAGTTCTCAAAATAAAGACTGGGGTGTTGGTTTTCAAATCTGTTTAGATATGGAACTTTTCATTTAAAAACAAAAATCTTGTGAAAGTGAACACAAATCCTAGCTAGTAATACCTGGATTCATCCCCATGCCAAAGACCTGGGCATCTGCCAAAACTGAGATTATTTGGAAAAGCAGATTTTGTGAGGAAGTTGATAAGTTAAAGTTTGGGTGTGATAAGATGAAATACTTATAGAATATTTAGTTGGAAATGCTCAGTAGGCAACTTTATATTTTGATCTTAGATTCAGTCAGTGTTTGCCTGGAAAGAGATTTTGAAGACATGACATACTTAAAACTTACAATTGAAACCATTGGACATGGATGAAATTACTGAAAAACTGTACATTCTATAGAATAAGAGGAGAAAACCAAGTAAAGTCAGGCAAAAGTAGAAGGTTCTATAAAGGAAAAGAAAGGCCTGTCATGGATAAGAAGAAAAACATACTGAGAAATTAGGAAATAATCATTAGTGTCTGGAAAGGGAGATTTTAGTGGCAGGCATCAAACCACCACCAAAAGATGGTTTAAGGCAGGCACTAGATTGCAGTGGGTTGAGGAACGAAGAGAAGTGAAAAAATAGAAACAACAAAGTGAAGAAAGAGACAATGAATTGAAGACTTAAAACTGCAGGAGGTTGCTAGCTAGTGATTGAAGGAAAAATAATTATTTTAAAATGATAGAATTGAGCATACTTAAATGCTAGATGAAAATATTCAGTGGCACAGAGAGGTTGAAGATACTGTAAATAAATAATTTTTGGAGGAAGGGTCTTTAGAAGACTAGAGGGGCTAAACTGTAGTGTTGCAGTGGATGCAGAGAACTTTGCAAGTAGTCAGTTAAAGGAGTTCTGCCTAGTGGCCTCAATATTTTCTCCTATGAAGTGTGATTAGCATAAAGGAAAGGAAGTGGTAAGTCTTGAAGAGGTGAAAGTTTGACATTTTTGCTTCAAAATTTGTTCTTCAAATCCATCTTAAGCAATTATTACGTGTCAAACCCTGTGCTAGGCATTGGGAAACAGCAGTAAACAAAACAGACATGGCCTCTGCCCTTATGTAGGTTAGCTGGTAAACCAAATCCATAGTATGTAAGGCACAGCTGATGTTGGAGATTTTGATGGCAGAAATTTACGAGGTTTTTAAAATTTTCTCTGGTGTCACTCAGTGCTCTGAAGAATGACTTTAGATTTGTCCTGTTCAAATGACAAAATGATAGAGAGGCAAGAGAGTTAAAGGTACTTGCAAGATCATTTAATTCAGCAAATATTTATTGAGCACCTCTTATGTGCCTGGCACTGTTCAAGAAAATGGTTTAAGTAGTAGATTTTGATGAAATGATGATGGACAGAAAGTGACTCTACTTGGAGACAAGTGAGAAAATAATAGATTTGATAAATGTGTAATATATTAATTATATGATAATATATTGAGCATTATTTGATTTGTTCATCTTTAGAACCATTGCACTGTCCCATAATTATTAAGCTTGAAATTTATGAATTCATGGCTTGCAACTAACAATTCTTTGGGTTGTCACAGTGACTAGCATTGTACTACTGGTATAAAGTACCCAGGGACCAGGGATCTTACACATCTGGCAACACTTGAGACAGTCCCATTTAACAAAGAACTGTCCCACCAAAAATGCCAGAAACACCCCCACTGAAAAACCCTGTTATAGGTGATAATTTAGAACTTCAGAGCTTTTGCTTTATTTGCTCATTCAAAATATTTACTATATCATAGGCCAAAAATTGTGAAGAAGGCCCTTTAACATCTTACTTAATTTGTATATACCCTTTCTGACTAAATTAATAGCTCAGATGTTTGTGGTTTCATCTTATTCAGAGTAGTCATTGCCTTTACCATAAATTCTTTCTAAGAAAGAAAATCTTTTTTTTTTCCTTTCACAGCATTTCAGATCTTTTTACTACTAGCCAAAAGTGGAACAATTTAATTCTGTAATTACATTTGATGTTTCAACTTTTTTATATGGTAATATAAACTGAAGATGAATTTGCTGTTTGTGAAGTCCCATGAATAGATGGATTTTATTTTACGCTGGAAATACCATTGTTTTTTTTTTCTATTTGTGTTAAGTCTGATAATTACTTAAATGTTCTACCAAATAATCTAGGTAAATATGTTTTTTTGTTTAAAAAAAAAACTTCTAACAAACTAAGAAAATACAGAAATAACTTTATTATATATACATAATGTGATAGAGCTTTTAGAATTTCTCATGATTCCAGGTAGCCTTCAGTTGTTGAGAAACAAAAGCATAGAATAGCCTAGATTATCTTTGATTTAGCATTTTAACCATACTTGAAACTTAAACTTGTTTAGCAAGTTTGTGGTGATGGGGAAGTAGGAGAAGAGGTAGGCACTACTTTTATTGAAAAAACATTTAACTAATGTATTAAATTCAACAGATAAAAGTGGAGCCAGTAGTTCCAGCCCCAAGTCCAGTGATCCCCAGATTGACTCTCAGAGTTGGTGCTGGCCAAGATAAGATGTAAGTACAAAAAGTTTTGAATCAAAGTGAAACAAATCAAACCTTTCCTACCCTTTTCTAATGGACGTAGAACTCTGCAAACCTTTTCCGGATAGGAACATGTAAGGTCGAGCTTTACTTGGAAATACTTCATTTTTTCAGGTTTCTATTGGTTTCTTCTTCAGAGCTAATGCTTTTTGCTTTAACACATAGGGTCTTTTTTCTCCCCCTTTTTTCCTCTTTTTTAAAAGACTAGAATATGATATTGTTTCTGTATCATTTTTAAGGTCCTCATATCTGAAAAATAAGAAACTGTGTATTAAATGGACTGCAGGTGGATGTAATGTCATACCTTCTTAATGATGTATTCTCTATCACTATGACAGAGAAAGAAGATTCTCCTCTTGATCAGATAGTGGATGGTTTTATTTTATACTTAAAGAGCAAAAGATCCTGCCAAAGGTCTGGTGAAATAGTATATGAGTAACAAATGAAGGCTTAGTTGTCTGCATTTATTTTCTTTTTAAGAGAGAACTGGAAATATAAACCCATGTTTGATATTTATTTATCTTAATTTTCACCGAATCATTGTATCAGCCTAACCTTATTTACTTTAAGGGTGGATATTTTCCTTTTAATCATTGGGGGGGGGAGGCATTAAGACCTATAAGGCTTTTCTATGATCCTAATAAAGTAATGAATTTTTTTTTTTGGTAAATCATTTTAAAAATCATTTTCCTTTTTCTGAAATCATGTATATGTCATTTGAATGAATTTCACAAGCTAAAAGTAAAGTTTACATCCTTATTTTTTTCCCAGTAAGCCTGAAAATTGAGTAGTTTAAAAATTACAAGCAATAAAACATTATATAGAAAATAGGTTTATGAGGCATTCAATTCCTATTCAGTTGTTAGCCTTAAAAATGAGAGTAGGGGCGGTGCGACAGTGGCTCAGTGGTAGAATTCTCACCTGCCATACCAG
The DNA here is from genome assembly GCA_004026745.1 of Myrmecophaga tridactyla. Lineage (NCBI taxonomy): Eukaryota > Metazoa > Chordata > Mammalia > Pilosa > Myrmecophagidae > Myrmecophaga > Myrmecophaga tridactyla. Next base: position 83,083 of record PVIY010004179.1, read on the forward strand.
AGACCTGGGTTCTCAGTGCCTGCCCATGCGAAAAAAAAAATGAAGGTAGGACCCATGAATTTTTCATAGGTAGGGTAGAGAATAGAGAATTTGGTTTGTGTTCTCAGTGGTTCCATTTCACCTTGAAGTTTGTGTGTATTTTATGCTGCTGCTTCTGTCAAGTTCAAATATAGTGCAATGATTATGATGAATGGTAGTATATGGGCAAGCAAGGTTTTCCAGAAGAGTGTATATTCTTCCAAAGAATGAGAAAAGAATACCTAGATGGTTCATATTTTTTCTAACCTAAATTGTCTGGATAAGTTCCACTTTGCTCTTTTTTGGTTATAGTAATAAGAGACCTAGACAGTGGGTGGAAATGCTACTAACAAGCTTAGAAAATAGAACAAAAATTCTGTGGATGCAGTTCTTTTTAGATAAGATATCTGGTGCCTTCACAATTACCTGCAAAGATCTTAATATCCTCATCTCTTACCTGTAGAAAATAGGACTGTTCAGCAAAGAGAACCAACCACAGAAACTATTCATACCAACTCCTTGGAAATTCGGTATATGGGCTCATTTCTCTAAGAGAAACAAATACTTTTCTCCCACCAGTTTATATCCTCTTTTCACAGTAACTGACCATTACTTAATCTTTGTCCTCATACATAAGTTTGGCTTGCTCATTTCCTTTCAAGAAATAAGGTTTGTGGCCCGTGCAGTGGTGGTGCAGTGGCAGAATTCTCACCTGCCATGCCGGAGACCCGGGTTCAATTCCCTGTGCCTGCCCATGCAAAAAATAAATAAAAAGAAATAAGGTTTGTGCAAAGGCATTGATATTTATGTTCATTTTATCTGCCTTTAAGCATGTTTCAGTCATTCTATGATTATTTATTCTGTTTTTCTCTTCTCAATACACCACTCAGATATCTAAGATATTGTGAGGTGTGAGAAATAGAGGCTTATTACTCTGAAACAAAATGTTCAGTATTAGAAGAATTATAATACCCTGACATTCTAGACAATTACCCTTGATAGTATAATAAACTTCCAGATATTTAGGTAAATAACCTTCATGTTATATAAAGGATTCATCATTTAACCAAGGGTAAATGCCAGTAAATCCTTATAATGCACAGTAAGATAAATTAAATAAAATATGCTACTTTTTAAATTAAAACAAGAGAAAGAGAGAGACCCAAGTCATATAGTAATAGAATTTTGACAAAATATGACTTAATCAGTGAAATGCCCCATTTTGTTTGGTTGGTTTTTTCCTAAACCAGCGGTCAGCAAACTACCATCCTTGATCTAGATCCAGCCCACTGCCTGTTTTTGTATGGCCCACAAGTTAAGAATGGTTTTCCATTTTTAAATGGTTGGAAAAAATTGATAGAAGACTATTTCATGACACCTGAAAATTATTTGATGGGGTGTATGAGAGGCTCAGTGGTAGAATGCTCACCTTCCATGTGGGAGACCTGGATTCAATCCCAGGACCATGCACAGCCCCCAAAAAAGTTAGCATAAAGTACAGGAAGTTATTCTGATAAAACATAGACTATCTGGGGTTACAAGGGTAATTCAGTGGTGGAATTCTTGCCTGCCAGGCAGGAGACCCAGGTTTGATTCCCTGTCCATGCACTTCCCAAAAAGCAAACAAACAAAAATGATGCTGCAATAATGGGATACCCACATGGAAAAATAATAAAATGTGACCCCGCCATATAGCATACAAAAAAAAATTTATATGAAATTCAAATTTCAGTCATCTTTTGTGTTTATGTATATGGTACCTGGCTTATTCCATGGCAGTGATACTGGAGAAGAGGCAATAGATTCATATAAATGCGCCTTTGGCTACTCAGTTTGTACATGCTTAAGAATGTACTAATAATACTCTTTTGAAGTGAAATGAATGAGCAGACTGGGATTCAAAAAGGGAGGTTTGAGTAGTCTAAGGGGTGAGTGTTTATTGCTAAAGAATAGGCATAGAAAACAGTCTTTTGAAATTATGGGAAAAGGAAAAAGCTTTATGGGGTTAAAATTATACCCTGTAGTTAGAATATGTTTAAGTTTCTAAGTCTTCTTAAATGAAGGAATTATGTCTTTTGCCCTTGATCTAGAAAAGTACTTTGAGGTTAGATTGTTCCCTCTGTTCCTTATTATTGTTCCTTGAAGTAGGACAAAGGTAACCTGTTTTTCCCTTGATTTAACATGCCTGGAAACCCAAAAGGATATATGGTAAATCCAGTACCTCTTCTTGATAGTGTTAAAATTCAAGGTGACTCTATTTTCTCAACAGCTGGTGCCCAGGGTCCACCTGGTTTCAGGGGCAGAAGAGTCATGGCCATGTGGCCACCTATGCAGATAGTCTGGTGGGGCGTGCTGAGGGCCAGGGTGATCCTCACAGCCTAGCTGGCTGTGGCAGCCATCGTGGGTCCAGAGACCCCACTGGCACTGCTAACACTGTGCCTTTCTCATTCATCCTCCATGGAAGCAGAGCTCGCCCACTGATTCCTGGCCTCAAATGCCTAATGCCAAGGGCAGTTCAGAAGAGCTCACAGTGACCAGGAGTATTCTCACCAATTCTGAATTTCGATCAGCTTTCGCTAATGGCAATGCATCATGAAGTGCTGTGTGCCCGGTTTGTCACTAAGCCTCAGGCAGGGAAAGAGGATTGAGGCCTAATTTTGTGTGCCTTCCTTGGCAGTGTACCCTTTCCTAAGGCAATGATTTCTGGAGTCACTGCCACTTTATTATTGGGGCTTAATTTTTTGCCTGTCCTAGCCCTTGGGCATTCAGTGCCCACTTGTTTTGTTTGGTACTTAAATGTCTGTTACTATAGAAAATAGAAACACGCTGCTAAAAAAAAATCAGGGTGGCTGCAAGGACCTCAGATTCCTTTAACATGTCTCCTAGTATTCGTTATCCAGCGTTTCCCATAGTTTATATTGAAGATGAAACTAAAATATTAATACTGAAATTGCAATCTTAGCACCTATAAAGTTTGTTAGAATAGTATGAATGAGAAGAAACAACACAATCTAGTTAGTTGTTAAAATATCTGAGTCCTGCCTAACAACCAAGTCTTACATTAACATCAGGACAACAGATTGGGTTCAAATTGCCCAGGAGCAACTATCTAGAACTATGTTGATAAGGATTCTGAGGTCTCACCTGGACTCAGCAGCAAAAAGGGCCATGAATATGATGTTTGGGGCGGTTGAGTAGCAGTACAGCTGCTGTGTTTCTTGTCATACCCATCCTACTATATACCATGTTAATGTATTTTAACCAAGTGAGAAAGAGATGACTAACTTACAGCATTCATTCATTTCTTTACTTCTATGAAGAAAATAGAGCAAAAGAATGTAATGGGATATACTAGAGGTGGAGGCTGTTTTGATAAATTTGTCTGGAAAGACATGGCAGAGTAGCACCAGGAGCTTTTCTAAGTTTACATTTGTGGCTCTGTTTATGAAGCTCAGTATTCTTTTAAAGGAGCTTCTCATGAAAAAAGACCATTTTAGATATTGGTGCAGTATTAAGAAAAGTTTAATATAACTGTGGATAAAAATTTGGGGGTGAATAATGATGGGCATTAGGGAAATAAATGCTCTTCTCCATTTCTGAAATGTCTTCTTTAATGCTGTCACCTCATAAGTACTGGAGAGGAAGTTTGGGCTCTTTCTTCTTCCCCGGGAAGGAGTGGCTCTTTGCTTAGCTCTATGATTTATACTGGTGGGTGGAATTACTGTATGGAAGAAATTTTGAGTTGCTCCTTTGCCCCCAGGACAGTGGTGCCCTTTCTCAGTGAGTTCACCAGAGCATCTGGCCCTTTGAAACCTCCAGTGCTGGATGGTTATGTTTTCTAGTTAATGTCTAATAGTATGCTGCAGAAATCATTTATGATGCCTTTCAGAAAAGAAAATTATCAATGAAATTCTAAATTCTGTTTTTACAGAGAGGTCACCATAGATATTCAGTTTACAAGTTTAACCTTTTTTTTTCAAAACATAGAGATTATGCTAAAATATTTTTTCAGTGGCCCTCCCCACCCCCCCTTTTACATTCTGGCAATTACAGTTTTCTCTCTGTTAACATTTTGATTTCTCTCAGCATCACAGCTATGAGTATTATCAAATTTCTTACAATTCAGGAAATTTATTCATTAAACAATTCCCTCATGGCAGAGGTATGGAAAATTTGATGCTTTTTTTTTTTTCAGTTTTTGTTGCACTTTATAAACTTTAGCTCATGCTTGGTAGGGGACTTTTTAATAGTTGTAATTTCTAAATTGTGTATATATGCTATAAAAATGGGAGCCAGACCTCTGCTCTTTAATCTTGAAAAAAAAACACTAAGTGTTTAGTCGTTACAAACCAAATATCTAGAGATATTTGTTGTCTGTGTGATCTAAACTTTCCTTATTAATGCTTTTTGACATAACAGCTAGAAGTAGAGAATAGTCATGAACAATTACAAAAATAATCATTTAAAATCTTTTTAATGAAAACTAGCATTTGTGTTTTAAAATGTAGCTAGAGTTAGCCAAAAGACATTTAACAGAGTACAGTGTTTTAGTTAATAAGTTCTTTAAAGAAATTATAGTAAATGGGTTTTATTCAACTTTCCACATTTTCTTTTCTGTATGTGAAATGTTGTGTGTGTGTATATATATATATATATATATCCTGTCTAAAAGAATTTAGGGTAACTTAAAGAGAAGGACATATAGTAAAATTACTAGAAAATAGAAATGGGAAACGGAAACCAAGGAAAGGAAAAAGAAGCAAATGAACTTGCTACAACTTAATATAATTTTTATGATTGACCATCAAATATGATCTTGGCTTCCTAACAATAAGGGCAGAAAGTGAAATACATTCTTAAAAAAGAACGTACTTCTCAATTTCTTAAGAAAGAGAAAATTTTCAAAACACCAAATTAAAAATTAATTTCTAGATTAAACCAGATAGCAAGAACAGTGTCCTCCCTAGCAGTTTGTGCAATAGATGCAAAGTATTTTTCATTTGGCTGTGTCGTACCAACCCATAGTGGAGATCCAAAGGTGAAATATAAAAGCACAGCTCAGTGATAGTAAATCTTTAAATGACCATCTAGTTTCTAGTTGAAACATTCTTATTTTCACCTTGGCATTGCATTAATCAAGTTGTCGGTAAAAGCAACCCAAATCAAACTAGCTTAGAGGAAAAAAATAAGAGGAGGTATATTTGACTATACATGGTGCAGTATCCAGGATTTAAAAAGTGTCATTAGGACTCTGCTTGCTTGCTTCTTCTCTATTTTGTGTCTGTGTGGTGGCAAAGATAGTCTGAGTAGCTCCAGGCTGATGTGTTCCTAGTGCTGAAAATCTCCGGTGACATCCTCTTTTTTACAGCATCCATTAGTCCCATGGTAGGGATCTCTCACCAGAATAAGGGATGAAGGCGGGCAAGAACAACAGTTATATTTTATTTTAAGTAGGGAAAGGCAGTCAGATTTCACATTTTTATAAAAGTGTGCTGAGGAGACAGGGCAAAGAAGCCTTTTACTCTTATTTTTTTTAAAAGCTACTTTAGAAGAAAGGTTCAGGAACATTTTAGAACTTCATCCTGTCAGACTTGGAAGGCCTTTCATTTTTCTATTTGTAATTTGTTTCCCTTCCAATAAAACTGTATACTTTTGAACTTTTTTTAAAAACTTAATTAAAAAGTGTTTATTCTCTTTGTTTTCCCTGGCTTAATTTGACACTGAAACTGAAACATTTCCTAGACTTTTTTACTGTTAGAAGCTAAATAATAAGAACAATTACCAAAAATCTTAAGAATGACCATATTCCCCTCAAAATGGAACATGACTCCCAGGGACGAAAATCTCCCTGGCAGTGTGGGACAGAACTCCCGGGATTCCCCAGGACATCATGGAATCTCAATCCCAGGCATCATGGGATTGAGAAAGCCTTCTTGACCAAAAGGGGGAAGGGAGAAATGAGACAAAATAATGTATTAGTGGCTGAGAGATTTCAGAGTTGAGAGGTTATCGTAGAGGTTATTCTTATGCATTTTATAGTTTTTGTGTATTTTTAGTTTGTGGTATAGTGGAGTAGCTGGAGAGAAGTACCTGAAACTGTTGAGCTGTGATTGAGTAGCCTTGATTTTTATTTTTTTCAATATTTCAATAAAAATAATGCATACAAACCACAACTTTTGTTCCAGTTGTTCAGTACTAGGGAATTTCATTTATAATGTTAGCATCTTTCACTTCTGTTAAATACAGTTCATTCCATATATTTTAAATATAGTCATTCTGGTTTTTTTCGTTATTTTTATTGACAAATCTTCATACACATACATTCCATACATGGTGTACAATCAGTGGCTCACAGTATCATAACATAGTTGTGTATTTATCGCCATGATCATTTCTTAGAACATTCACATCACTCTAAAAAAAAGAAATAAAAGAAAAAATCTCGTTATAATTACAGTCACATTGTAAACCCAGTAACCCTGATTCTTGAAGACGATGGTATAAAGATATAACTTTTACAATGTGACTGGGTAATTGTGAAAACCTTGTGTCTGATGCCCCTTTTATCCAGGGTAAGGACAGATGAGTAAACAAAGACAAATAAAAGATAAATAAATAATAAAGGGGGTAAGGGGTAAAATAAATTGAGTAGATGGAAATACTAATGGTCAATGAGAGGAAGGGGTAAGGGGTATGGGATGTATGAGTTTTTTCTTTTCATTTCTCTGGAGTGATGTAAGTGTTCTAAAAAATGATCATGATGAATACACAACTATGTGATGATATTGTAAGCCATTGATTTACATCATGTATAAACTGTATGTGTGTGAAGATTTATCAATAAAAATAATGATAAAAAACAGAATGACTATATTTAAAATATATGGAATGAACTGTATTTAACAGTAGTGGAAGATGCTAACATTACAAATGAAATTCCCTAGTACTGAACAACAGGAACACAAGTGGTGGGTTTTATGCATTATTTTTGCTACCTTACTGTACTTATACATTCAACAGATCCTAGTTCATACATCTCAGTTACAATTCAGTCACCACTGAGAGGAAACAGCAGTTAAAAATGTTCTTATTTGGGTGTCAACCCTTTTCTGATTTTTCCAGATAAGGAATTCTTGGCCTCCTTATATTACTCTTTCATTTTTTACTGAACTAAAATGATGGTAAAGTCTCCAAGCTTAATTTTTCCTCCAGGCATATTGTAGTTTGTTCATTAACACCAAAGATATAGTGTGTTCAAGAGAAAAAATAGTATACTGTCAGAAAAACGGGCTTCAGGTTTTGGAAAATACTTTTACTACACAATAAAACAAGTGGAAAGATTATAATCAAAGCATTTCCATCTTGCTTGTAAACAATTACAGCAATTCTTACATGGATGCCACATTAGAAGACTTGGGAAAATTTACTGGATTCCGTTCTAACGCAATTAGAGCTAATTTTGTTCTTTAAATGAATAAAAGGTCGGCTAGTAAATCTAGCTTATCTTGAGTCCAGACTTCAATAAATTGTTTTATTTAATTTGTTGTAAAAGATCTTATCCTTAATGGGTCTAGGTCTTATTAGTTCACTTAGGTTTTAAAATATTTATGACCACCTTTTTAGATATGATTTGAATGATAGTTGGAAAGTTTCTCTATACAGTGTTATCAAGGCCCAAGATCATTAATTGAGTGAGTATAGTGAGGTACTTAAGATTTGTTATCTAGAAAAAGCTGATGTGAGCTTCCAGAATTTAAATGTTCTTTAACCTGTGACAGGCAGACATAATTTAGCTATGTCATGGTAACCTTTTGGACACTATCCGATTATAATTTCCCCTAAAGACAAAACTATTCACACTTCTAGCATTTAAAATGAATGTGTGCCTAGTGATGAGATCATTTAGGCACTCTTATTACTAATAACAACATAAAAATTTTAATTCTTTCTGTGCTATTATTTCCTGACAATTCACGTGGCCGTATTATACATAAAAGGTTTTATTTGTGTAATGTGGTGTTTCTCTTCTCCCACTCTACCCTTTTTAGCTTATAAGGCAGATGCTTGTACTGCAGGGAGTTCTATGATTTAGAATATTGGTGGCTTTTTCTTAAATATGGCTGCCAAAACCACAACGCATGAGTTGAAGAGTATGTCACCGTGGAGAACAGACTAGCTGTGTTACACCTATCTGTTTGGATTTACTCTTTGTAGGTTCCAAAACTACACCTAGCCCTGTCCTCACAGCCTGTCCTGTAGGTTCCAAGAAACTGTGTAACTGTATAACATTCCTCCTTGTTTTAAGAGTAGCTATTCCTCTTGTGCCCTCCTTGTCATTCCCACCTTTCCTGCTTCCTCTGAAACTTACTTGCCTGTGTTATCTCCTATCCTCTATCTTCGTTTCCTTCCTTTCTCTCTTATCTTTCCTTAAGACTTGAATTTTCTCATCTTATATCTTCACCTTCACCAAGCCTCCTTCTACATCTCCTTCTCATTCACACTTCTCAAAATGGAATCTCTATGTACACTATCTTCCAACTTTTCACCCCTAAACACATTGAATTCTGTTTCAGCCCTAGAAACTTTTAAAATATTTTCCTTAAAATCATTAAAATCACTTCCCAAGAGATGATGTATGGAGAACATGTTGAACCCCTATACTAGTAATCCTTTCTAGTATTTGACACTGTTTTCCCCAAGCACACCCTTTTTTTTTTAAAGATTTTTTTTTTATTTGAGAAGTTGTGGTTTTCAGGACAATCATACAGAAAATACAGGATTCACATATACCACCCTTTTATCAACCATGCATCGTTGTAATGCATTTGTTACAACTGATGAAAGCACATTGCATAATTGTACTGTTAACTATAGTCCCTGGTTTAGGGTTCACTGTGGAGTGTGTTCATGGATTTTTTAAAAATTGTTATTCTGTTACCATATACACAAACCTAACATTCCCCCTTTAACCACATTCAGATATATGTTTCAGTGCTGTTGATAATATTCGCAGTGCTACTACTACCGTATTCACCAAAGCATTTCGTTGTTCCAAATAGGAGAAATGAAAAGGCTAATCATGAAATGTATATGGAAGGGGGAGGGGCCCCAGATAGCCAAAGCCATCTTGATAAAGAAGAATGCAGTTGGAGGGCTCATACCTCCCAATCTTAAAACTTACTACAAAGCCACAGTAATTGAAATAGCATGATACTGGTACAGGACATGTATAGAGTTTAGTGGAATTAAATTGAGAGCTCAGGAATCAATCCTCATATTTATGGCCAACTGATTTTTTTAAATTAATTTTTTAATTTTTTTTTAAATATAACAAACGCAAACATCTTAACTTTTGATCATTCCATTCTACATATATAACCAGTAATTCACAATATCATCACATAGTTGCATATTCATCATCATGATCATTTATTAGAACATTTGCATCAATTCAGAAAAAGAAATAAAAAGACAACAGAAAAAAAATTCATAGATACCATACCCTTTACCCCCTCTCTTTCATTGATCACTAGCATTTCAATCTAAATTTATTTTAACATTTGTTCCCCCTATTATTTATTTTTATTCCATATGTTTTATTCATCTGTTGATAAGGTAGATAAAAGGAGCATCAGACACAAGGTTTTCAGAATCACACAGTCCATTGTGAAAGCTATATCATTATACAATCATCTTCAAGAAACATGGCTACTGGAACACAGCTCTACATTTTCAGGCAGTTCCCTCCAGCCCCTCCATTACATCTTGACTAACAAGGTGATATCCGTTTAATGCGTAAGAGTAACCTCCAGGATAACCTCTCGACTCTGTTTGGAATATCTCAGCCATTGACACTATTTTGTCTCATTTTGCTCTTCCCCCTTTTAGTCGAGAAGGTTTTCTCAACCCCTTGATGCTGAGTTTCAGCTCATTCTAGGGGTTTTCTCAATCCCTTGATGCTGAGTCTCAGCTCATTCTAGGATTTCTGTCCCACATTGCCAGGAAGGTCCACGCCCTGGGAGTCATGTCCCACGTAGACAGGGGGAGGGCAGTGAATTTGCTTATTGTATTGGCTGGAGAGAGAGAGGCCACAAATGAGCAATAAAAGAGGTTCTCTTGGGGGTGACTCTTAGGCCTAATTTTAAGTAGGCTTGACCTGTCCTTTGTGGGGTTAAGTTTCATATGAGCAAACCCCAAGATTGGGGGCTCAGCATATAGCTTTGGTTGTCCACACTGCTTGTGAGAATATCAAGAATTCAACTTGGGGAAGTTGAATTTTCCCCCTTTATCACTATTCCCCGAAGTGGACTTTGCAAATACCGTTTTATTCACTGTTCACATCACTCTGGGATTTATCGATGGCCAACTGATTTTTGACAAGGGGCAAAGACCACTCAGTTGGGAATGAACAATCTGTTCAACAAATGGTGCTGGGAAAACTGGATCTCCATTTGCGAAAGAAAGTAGGAGGACTCCTACCTCACATCTTACACAAAAAAGCAACTCAAAATAGATCAAAGACCTAAATAGAAGAGCCAGAACTATCAGACTCCCAACCCTCTTTTAAACTTTCCCTCTTTTTTCCCCTAATACTGCACTCTTCTCATTCTTTCACTTTCATCATTCCTCCTCTTCTTCTTTTATGAACTCCTTTTTCTGTACCTTCCTTACCTTCTTGTCCTTGACTCAATCACTCTGTTCTTTCTTCCTGAGTTATCTTACTCACTCTTTAGGTTTCACCATGCAGTAATGATTCCCAGATCTGTATTTCCAGCTCAAATTTCACCCCCAAGACTAAGGGATGGTTTTCCCAGCTACCTACTAGAAAGTTGTGCCTGGATAGACCAGAGGCATTGCAAATGTAGCATTTCCAAAATAATGTAGCACCATTATTTTCCCCAACCTCGTTCTTCTTTTTTTTTATTATTATTATATTTTAATGGTGAGACCAGAGCTTCCATTTTCAAGCCATTTTAGTTTCTAGGGTAACTTGAAAGGAGACAAAGACTATCTGACTTGTAAAATTGGGAGATTTCATTTATGTCATGATGCCATACTGGACATCTTAAAAGCTAACGTATGAATGCCTCCCATTCAGCTCCAAAAGGATCCTTCTGAGCAAAACTCAGAGGACAAAAGACCTTGTGGTAAGAAGTCTTCTTTGATCTTCACTTGAATTCTCCTCACCTTGTAACTTCCATTCAGCATCTCCAAGCCTAGATCTCCTCTTGGTGTAGACACAGGGATCTCTACCTGGCTGCGAGCAAAGATACCATTAGCTAGGAAACATAAAAACTATTTTTCTTTCTAGAGAGAATGGTAGGAAACAAGAGAGATACTTAAAAGCTCTCCACTTTTCACTCTGGGTACCCAGCACAGAATACTTTAACCCTACCAGCTCTAAGCTCTATCCTAGCACATTAAAACCTCCAGCATTACCAGTTTGAAACCCAAAGGAAGCTAATACATCCTGCCTTTTCTTCCTAGTTTCCCCCTTACCACAGCCAGTCAGATGTCAGTCCCTGCCAATTTTACCTCCTAAATCTCAACTTCTAACCTTCTTTCTCCCTGCTACCAAAAACTTTCTCCAGAACAAACCCTTTGGTGGTATGCTCTATATACATTGTAGCAATACCAAACTTTTTATGGTTTCCCATACAGAATGTTTTTCTCCTTTTTTCTTTTCTTAAATTATCCCATTTGCCTCAAATACGGACTCTCTCCCTGCCTTTTCACCTAAGTAACTCATATTCATCTTTTTAAATTGTCATTTATCATAGGAGAAAGTACTCACAGACCACCATCCCATCACCACCCCCGCTAACCATGCCTCTTCCAAGTGCCCAAAATATGTAGTTTTTATCCAAATTATTCCACTTGGCACACTTTATATATTTATCCTTATGTGAATGCCTTCTCACATAGGCCATGAGTTTCTTAAAATTTGGTTATGTGCCTCAAACACCGTTTATGTGAAGTGCCAAAGAATGGTACACATAATGGACTTATGATAAATATTTGTTGAGATAGTTAAATGGATTACAGCAGTCATTCAGCTGTTGAGCCATAGAAATGATTTTCACTCTGAGCAAGATTTCATAGATTTATAGAAGTAACAAAATTTACTGTAATTTAATTACTTTTTTGAGGGGCGGTGCATGGTCTGGGACTTGAACCCAGGTCCCCACATGGAAGGCAATAATTAAGTTACTTTTAAAGAACCACTATAACATTCAAGGCAACTACATCATGTAAAAACAACTTAGAATTAGAGGACCAAGGGAGGAAGGAGAACAGAAGCTTACTCTTAGCCCTGGAATACAATAGATAACTTTATCTGGTGTTGAAATCTTTTGTCAAAGATTGCTTCTTCTTCCTAATTCCATGGCTTTTGGTGTTTTACTTAATTTGAGGGCTAATTTGAATAATAAGATGTAGAAAATAAGTTCCTTGCCAGGGACCCAAGTTGAATTCCCAGTGCCTGCCCATGCAAAAAAAAAAAAAGAAAAGAAAGTAATAAAGGTAAACAAAAAATAAGATAAAGAAAAAAAAAGTAATGCAAGTGTTAAAAAGAAGAAAAATTGTTCAGAAATATGTAACTTAGAAAATGAAAGTGCACCCAAAAGCTCACCCTCTTCAAGATAATTACTGTACGCTATTTGGTGTGTATTTCAGCAATTTAACAATACAAATTAGAATTATCTATACAGTCTGTTCCAAACTTGTTTTTCCTCCCTTAATAGTAGATCGTGAACATTTTCCTATGTCTCTATGACCTTATGTCAGTCTTTTTTTTTAAGGCTGCCTGGTATTTCATTGTACTATTTTATCATAATTTATCAGTCCCCAATTTTTGGATATTTGAGTTGTTCCCGATTTTACTTTAACAGATGATGAAACAGACTTCTCATATAATAGAGATCTTTATTTATTGTAGTATAGCTACATCAAAGAATATGAACACTTTAAAATTTTAAGAGATTGCTATGCCAAATTATCTCCCAAAAGGCTATACCAATTGATATCCCAACAACTGTAAATGAGAATCATGACCCTATATTTAAAAAGTATAAATTAACTCTATAGTTCTGAAATTCTAAGAAACCCTGGGGCTCCTATCTATTTTATATGAATAGGTAGATTCATTCTTCTCCCCCTGGACTTGTGAGGTTTTTTTATAGAAGTCCTTTCTTCTTTGGGTGAAACATTCAATTTAAGAATGGTTAATATGTTTACTGAGGCACGGTATCTTCTGAAATATGTGGGTCCTTGGGGTGCCTCTGTCTCGGGTGGATTTTTCTTTGTTAAGTACCTTATTCATATTAAACATAATACTACAGATAATTTTTTTGTGATAGTTTTTGTGTCGTATAGGTCATAAATTAATCCGGGAAAGGGACTTGGTAAATCTTGTGAATTTATTCATACATTTTGGGATACCTAATTTTCAAAACCATTTTTAAAGTTAATATAAATGATATTGTTACTGCTGTTAAATCAACGTTACCAAGTAGGCCTTTAGGTTGTCCTTCGGAGGGTTCACTCTCGTTTTAAAAATAAGTGTCTTTTATAAATTCTTTTTGAATTTCTAAAATGGTGCATTATTTGTGCTCTGCACCTAAAGGCTTATTTTTGGATGAATGCCAGGATAAAAATTTTGTCTGTAAAAAGCTTCAGTATTCTCTTTGTTTCCTGTTTTATAGAAATTGTTTGTGAGACAGCTTTTTTTTCCCAAGCATTTTGTAGAATATGTTATATCTACATACTAGCTTAGCTTTGACCCAAATGGTAGCAGGGATGGCTTATCACAAATTCAAGCACATATCTCACCAGTTTATCAATACAGAGGAAACAGGTCCAGAAGTGCCAGAAAAGGCTCTTACTGGCCCAACTAAGATCATGTGTCTGTCTTTAAATAATTACTGAAGTCATGGGGTCATGGTGCTCTGATTTGCCTGTCCCTGTGTCCTACCTTGGAACTAAGGGTAAGATGAATCTTACCATACAGCAAACTCTAGGGCAGAAAGTGGGAAGAGAGAGAGGTCTGAAGGCAGAAGTGGAAGAAATGAATGCTGCATAAAGTCAGACACAGCAGATGTCCATTCAACCATGTTTATGTTTGATTTTTAAGTTTTCTACTTCTTCCTCACCTAGATCTTCTGGATTGCAGAATGTAAAAAGCCATTAAATGTGTGTTTGTGTGTGTGTGTGTGTTTTTCATGGTCCTGAAAACATCTGTTTGCATTATTGTTTATTTGTGGGTCTTTTTTTCCATAAATTTCTTTGATGTTTTAAATTTCCTATGAAATATAATATTAGGCACCATGAAATTGCTTAGCCAAATTTAATATTGTTTAATTTGGAATTTCAATTCATATGAATTGGTAACATTAGTGAGCATTTTGAAGGAAAAGATATGTCTTGTAGTTTTCACATACAATACTATATACATTGAACATTAAGATAAATTAAGATTTCGATAGAAATAACAAATCTTGTATAACCTCAATGTATGTACATTTATATATATATATGTATGTATGTATATATTTTGGGGTGGGGCGGTACGTGGTTCGGGAATCGAACCAGGGTCTCCCTCATGAAAGGCGGGCATTCTAACCACTGAACTACCCATGTACCCTGTATGTACATATTTTAAAATTGACATCTAGTTTCTATGGGTTGTAGTATAGAGATAATAATAACCCTGCTAGGAATTGTAATCTCCAGCCATTTATTTTATATTATCATATCATTTGGTACAAAACCCTTTGATTCCAGATGTACACTTACCTGATTTTATCTTTATAAATATGGTCTGCATCTAATGTACAGTGTTATTCTAAAGTTTATTATATTTCAAAGACCTTTCAAATTCCTTTAGAATTAATTTTTGTCTAACAGTAAAAATTAACTGTATATGTTTTTAAGGGATTGTTTTAGTTTTATTGTAATTTAACAATTATTAGAATATTTTTGGTTAATGTTGGGCCTTAAAAACTATTTTGAATATAGCTCTATTGTATGTATGACCCAACTGAAGAAAGGTATCTATCTGACAATATGTGTATATGGACATGTGAGCCCTCCTAAAACACAGAGCATTTGGAACCATTAATACTATTAGACTCATTGGTTCTGAATTAAGATAAACAGATTGAGTACATCACAATATTAAGTGGTGACTGGCCATGTTCAGTTTTTTTTTTCTCATCAAACCACTCAAAGCCAAGTGAATAAGGTAAACGTATCCCTACTTTTTTATTGTTTTCATTGTTTTGTTTATTTGTCTTATAAGGAAATCCACTTATGCACTATATTTAGACCACTTTCAAAATGTATTGAGAGAGTATATTTTGAATGGCCTCTACTTTTTTTTTGTCTTTCTGGCATGAACTATTTTTCTGTGTGCATGCATACATCTGTAAATTGGTACATGGGCTTTAAAGTATTATCATTATTTAATTTTATGAATGGAAACTAAAAGAAGAAAAATAGCTCTTAAATAAAACGGAATATGTTTTCAGTTTTCAGATTATCTGGCGTTCAGCTCTTGTGCTCATTTGTGCTCTCTATAATAAACATCTAAATTAAAACAATTCAAAGATCACCTATCAGTTGAAGGGTCTCTGCCATTCTGTCGATGTTGCTGACATGGTCAGGGAAAATAAGAACATCAAAAGATACTTTTAAAAAGAATCTCGTTCTGAGAGTCAGATAAAAAACAGTCCTTACAAAAGAAAAAATGTGACTGACTTTCATTCTTTCTTAACATACCCATCAGGTTAAGGTTTGTAATTTGTTTTACCCTTCAACCTATCTTTGATGTTAGAGAATATTAGGAAGAACTTTGAGGAGATAAGGGCCAAATTCTGAAGTAGGACTGTATAACTCACAAAGTTGTTTTTTTCTTAAAAATACAAAAAAAAAAAAACAAACGCAAACGTTCCTATTTTGATCATTCCGTTCTACATATATAATCAGTAATTCACAATATCATCACATAGTTGCATATTCATCTTCACGAACATTTCTTGGAACATTTGCATCCATTCAGAAAAAGAAATAAAACGAAAACAAAAAAATAAAATTATACATACCATACATACCCCTTACCCCTCCCTTTCATTGATCACTAGCATTTGAAACTAAAGTTTTTATTTAGGGCTTTCATGTAAAAGCATTACAGTGACCTTTTCTTTCTTTTTTTAACTTTCTTCTTCTCTATCTTTCCTTTACCGTGATCTTAACTTTTAGTATCTAAAGTCACTGGAATAATTTTTCTAAAAAGCGCACACACACATTGGTTCAAACCCCTGGACACTTTTTTTTTTTAATGGACTCTTCTTGTTCATAAAAATCCTATACATCCTTAAGCAACCAAAATGATTGTTCATTAAATACTTTATTAATGCTTATTGTAACTAATTTATTTATTTGGGGTCAGAAAAATGTATCCCTTGGAGTATAGAAAAATATATCCTTTAATCTTGTTTTCATTTTTTAGAAGTTAACAGTTGCACATGTTATTTTCCAGACTTAATATTAAAATCCTTTTTACTCCCATTTTGGAAGATCATTTTTATTATCATAAGATATAATAATATCTGATAATCTAAGAGAATTGTAAGTCTTTCAGGAATATGACTTTCATACATAGAGAGTCACTTATTTTGGCCCACAAAGATGAGTGTGTGTGGTATTTACAAAGGCAGGTAATTCACGTAAAGCACAGTAATTTTTGTTGAAGACAAACTGACAAATTTCAAATTTTAAATACATTTTAAAGGGATAATGTTGGATTTTCCAAGCATGACTTCAGTAATAACTGAATTTTATACACTCCAATAAGATAGAAATCTTAGTCATAGCCTTGTTCAAGTTCACTGAATGTTGATCTTTTATCATCTTACTGCCTTTAATATTTTCAAATAACTTGAGATCTTATATAATCCTTTAAAAAAAAAAAGTAAGGGTGTATCCATGTACAAACATCTTTTATTAAGTAATCACTCAGTCTTCTCTCTAGACTCTGGGCTCAGAGAGTAATGAAAATGAAGTTTCATCCATGTTGAATAGAAATGTTTGGTTTCATCTGGTTTTTTTGGTGTTTTTTTCCTCTGGGCAGGCACCAGGAATCAAACCTGAGTCTTCTGCGTGGCTGGCAAGAATTCTGCCACTGAGCCACCATTGCACCGCCCAGTTTCATTGGGTTTTGCTTTTCCTTTTCCTTACTGAAAGTACTCACTGATTTCCCTAAGCGAGCAGTAGTCTTTCCGTAATCACAAAATATTTTAGAAGGTCTAACTCCAGGGAATTTGGTTTTTGTAAAGAAACCTGAAAGTGCCCCAGACAACAGGATCATGGGTTGACATTTTTTAAAGTTGATTTGCTTTGGACAGATATTAATTTTGATTGTATATATAGTACACTGTGTTAAAAGGAATAGATTTGGAATGGGGAGCATTTATTTGTGAAAAGATAAAATTACAAAAAAGTTTAAAAGGTATAGATTTGTGAAAATTGTAAATTTGAATCAGATTTTGATTCTCCTGTACAGGAACATAAATGCAAATGATGATAAAGGAATCTAGAAGTGTTTAAAGTCTGTAAGAAGAGAGATATTTAAAATTATATAGAACTTCAGGGTGTCTATTTCCAGCTAAAAAGGGTTAGAAGAGGCTTGGGGGGAGTAGAATTTGAGTAGAACCCTATAGAGTAAGTAGAAATTGAAAATAGAGAAAGAAGAAAAATAAAAGCTTATTTTTATATTGATAGACATATCAAGTCAAATAACTAGTGCATTTCACCCTGAGAAATTTCCGTAATATTCTATTGATAAAGTTGTACATCTTTGCCTTATCTTTTTATGTTTTATGATCCTAAATTATTCTGGATAAAATGTATATTACCAGTATTTTTAAAAGTTTTTATTATAAACCTTTTTAAACATGAACAAAAGAAAGTGTAGAATAAATAAACTCTACATGTATCCACTATCTAAATAGATTTAACAGTTACAAAAATTTTGCCATACTTGGTTATGTATTCTTTTTCATCCTTTTTTTCCCCTAAAGCATTTCAAACCACATCCTAGTAACATGTAATTTCACCTCTATATATTCAGTATGCAAATCTAAAAATAGTCATTTTCCAAAAATAATAATATCATTATTATATTTTGATAATATGGGCATTTTCCTTGGTATTATATAATATCTAGTCCATATTCAGATTTCTCCAGTTTTCTCAAAACCATCATTTGACAGTTGGTTTGTTTGAATCAAGTTCCAAACTAGACATATGCTTCTTAAATACCTTTTATCTAGAGCTATTCCTTCTACTGTGCCCTCTCACCATTCCCCTCCTTTTTTGCCATACAGTTGACTTTTTGAAGAAACCAGGTCATTTTTCCAGTTGAATATCTCACTTTTTCCATTTGTCTGTTTGCCTCTTTGTAGTGTCAATTAATTTGTTTTCCTGTTCTTGTAACAGGCATTTAGCTCAAAAGACTTATAGCTCTAAAGGCTTTATTAGACTCAAGTTCAACTTTTTCTTTTTTTTTTTTTTGCCAAGGATATTTTTCTGCTGGATACTTCTTATTGCATTGCATCAGTAGGCACCTAATATCTGACTATCACATTTTTAGTGACCTGCTATAAAAATTCAGTCATTCCCTTCACATTTATTAGCTGGGAATCTTTCTATAGAGAACTTTTCTTCATTAACTAGGGCTTTTGGTTACTCTGAAATACAGTGCATACAGGAGAGATACGGTAAATTCTTAATTCTTCTTTTTTACCTGCCAGGCTTCAGCATAAGGCACTGATGCCAGAGTTACTTCCAGTGGCGATCACTGAGTTTAGTTTTGAACAGGGGTGTAGTCTCTATTTTTCTCTCAACATTATTCTTTTTAAATGTTTAAATTGTTGCATCTTGGTCAATGAGAACTTCATATTGTCTTCTGGATTTTGACCCAGCCCCAGTAGTCTTTGATAATTTTGTTACTTTCTGTTCTAAAATTTTTCTTGTCTATTTCCTCCCACAGAGCTGACTCACCCATTTCTCCAAGGAGCATTTGTTCCTTTTAGCAGGGTGTAGATTTTAGGAATAGCAATCTGGTACTAGAGGTGCTCACAGCTACTGGGAAGTCATTGTTTCCAGGCCTTTACAATGGACAGAACTAGGAAACATGTATTTTTGAAAAGAAAATATATTATGAGATCATTTTCAGTTCTGTTTTAACACCATAGGACTATTACTTAACTTCTTTGAATTTATTCCTGCATCTCTTTCTTTTATATTAAAGTTTTGATTCTTAACAGCTTTATGATAATAATTTAGTACTGTATTCTATAAGAAACATTGAAATTAGTCTGAAATAATATCACACTTACTACTAATACTACTGCTAAATGAAGTAAATTAGTTTTTTTCTAATTTATTCACTTTTAAAATAAACCCCATTATGAATGTATGATCAAAATGCCATCCTAAAATCATCTGAATTTTTTTTCTGTGTGGTTATGTCACCAATGTGATATACAGTGAGGTGTCCTCATTTTTATTTATTTTCAATTGGTAGACTATTTTCTGAATATATAAAACATGTTCCTGACTCCAAAATTGAAATTCTGTAATAAAGTATATTCAGAGAAGTCATGTTTCCATCCCTTTCCCTCTACATTTTACACTCTTTAGCATATAGGCTTCCATTTTTGTTAGTTTCTTTTATTATTCCTATATATTTTTTCAAATATGAGTAAATATGCATTTATTTATCATTCAGCTGAGTAGTAAGGCACCTTTAGGATATCTTATAGATTTTGAACATTTGACAACAGAAATATAATCATTTGAGCATCTTCCTTAGAAATGAAAATTCTGTAATAGCTATATTTTCCTCTAATTACTTCATGTAATTTGTTTCATTTTCCAAATAGGTCATGCCTGCATTAAAAGATAAAATGTCTGCTACTTAAATATGTACTTGGGCTATGACAAGATAAAATATCCATTTTATGAGATGATACAGATATTCAAGAGGCAAGCCATGAGCTCAAGGACTTAAATCCATTTGCAGTTGTGTTATAATTATATGAGGGCTGGAAGTTGAGCTGTGAGGATCAGGCAGAATAAGAAATAATGATTGAAGAACCAACGTAAAACTGATTCTCATAATTGTCTTTGGCTATTTGTTCCTTTTGGTCAAATGTGAAATAAGGAAATGACTGTGTTACAGTTTGACATTTTTTGTCTTGATACTCTAAAATATAATTTCTGCCAAATTCTGATTTTTTAATTTGTATACTTAAGTTAGCTAAATTGAAAACTTGGTGTATTGATTTTCTGTTTCCACACAACAGTTGGCCCCAAAACTTAGTGGCTCAAGGCAACAAACCCTCTTTCCTAGTTTCTTACAGGTCAGAAATTTGGGTGGTTTTGGCTCAGCTCTCCTGTCAAGCTGCTGATGAGGCTGTGGTCATCTCAGGGTTCCATCAAGGCTGGGAACCTGCTTCTGAGCTCACACACACACACAGCTATGGAACAGGAAACCTTCATTCTCTTCACCTAAGGCAGAGTCAGTGCCTTCATGACACAACAGCTGGCTTACCCCATTGTGAGAGCAAGGAAGAAACTGCAGCGTCTTACATGCCTGGCCTTGGCAGCCACACATGGTTACTGGCGGAATCATTGATCACCCAAGTCTGGGCTGTTTAATAGAAGAGGGGCTCCACAAGCATGAGAACATGGGGAGGCAGGGCCACTGACAGCCATCATATCATGAAGGCTGGCTGCTGCACTTAGGCTTAGTATTTCTGAAACTTTTAAAATAAAACAGAAAGATATAGGTACAGGGTTTTATAATAACATTAGAGTGAAATCTCTGTGATTTGTTTTTTGTGGGGAGGGGTTATTTTAAAATAGGAGATTGATTAAAATTTTAAATCTGAAGAAGAAAAGTGAGTTGTGGTTTATCAAAAAATATGTCCTTTTTATTAAAGAACTTCCCTGTTCAGAAACTTATGTAAAATTCTTGAAAGTGATTATAATAGTTTTTACCTGTGGCATCATTTTGTTACCATTTAAAAATGGCTATTCAGTTTTAGGGATAAATAAGTAAGCCACTGTGAGGGAACTTATGAACTTTGTGTGCAGTTTAATAGCCAGTTATTCAGACTTTGATCATTTGGATCACTGATTTCATAGTGTTTATACACAATGGCTGAATACTGAGGACCATTAAACTCCCTTTGCAGACATATCCGAACTGTGTTTCCCTCTAATCCTGGAGATTCTGTGTTCCTGGGGCGGGGAGGATTGACTTCTATTGACTTGTCAAGCTGTGAGTTGCATTACAGGCCAAGCAACCCATGACTCATTCTATTTATTTCACTGTTTTGTGGTGGGGAAACAGGTAAAGAAATCCTGAAAAATCTCTCCTCCTGTTTTATGAATAACACCAGTGTTTATAGCACTGTGATCAAATCCTCCAAAAGATGTAACGTTAGCAGCGTGGAACCATTTTTTGGGATGGGCCATGGGTAGTGTTGGTTACTCTGGGAGACCTTGCTTATTCCACAGAAAAGTCAGGGGGAGCTTACCATGCAGTTAAATAGGGAAAAAGTGATGCTTCAGGGAGAAAAATGTAGAGATGCTTAAACACTGTTTAAAAGTATGAAAAAAAGAAGGCTCAGCAATGAAGAAGGCCAGTAAGGATTCTAAATGCTTTTTTACAGTGACTGAATTAGGCTAAATGATGATAGTTTATCTCACAAGTGGTTAAAAATGTTATCATGTTGTACTGCTTATAGATTTTTTCCGTAATGTTCAAAATTGAAATAATTAAAAGTTTTTTTAAAGTTTTAAACTTTGTACTTGGTTACCACAAAAGTAACTTAGAAGTTAAGGTTAAAATCAATGTAACTTTTTTTTTATAAACTTTTTTATTAATTAAAAAACTTATCAAAAGAACATTAAAATATCATTCCATTCTACATACACAATCAGTAATTCTTAATATGATCACATAGTTGCATAGTCATCATTTCTTAGAACATTTGCATCGATTTAGAAAAAGAAATAAAAAGACATCAGAAAAAGAAATAAAACGATAATAGAGAAAAAAAGATTATACATACCATACCCCTTACCCCTTGCTTTCATTTACCACTAGCATTTCAAACTAAATTTATTTTAACATTTGTTCCCCCTATTATTTATTTTTATTCCATATGTTCTACTCTTTTGTTGATATAGTAGCT
>PVIY010004180.1:0-105372 GCA_004026745.1 Myrmecophaga tridactyla
CCGCCCTAATGTAAAATGTTAATAATAGGGAAAACTTTGTGTGTGTGTGTTGGGGGGAGTGTTGTACATGGGAACTTTACTTTCTGAATGTCTTTTCCATAAACCTACAACTGCTCTAAAAAAACATATTGAAGTATGAGAAGTATTGACTCAAACTTACTCCGTATTTATTGTGTATTAGAGTACTGATGGTTTGCCTGTAACTCTGAATGCTTTCTTACTTCCTCCCCATTCCTGGTTCATTTTAGGAAACTCTCTAATTCCAGGTAGTCGTGATGGGACTGTCAGACTTGGTATGCTCTCCTCCCCCGCATGGGAAGGCATGTGACACACGTTCTGGCAATCAGCATTCTGCTAGAGCCTTGGGGGAAAACTGTTGTTTTTTGTCTTTTGGTTTGTTCATAATGTTCAGTTGCACATACGTTTTAAATTTTTATGCAGTTAAATGTCTTGTCCTTTATGGATTCTGGTTTTGATTGTGCTTGAAAAGGTCTTTCCTACTCCAAGATTGTGAAAATAATGTCATGTGCTCTTTACTGGCACTTGTATGGTTTCATTTTTTTTTTTGCATTTAAATCAGAACTTGTAAGCTGGTGGCCTGTGGGACAGATCTGGTCAACAGATGGGTTTTGTTTGGTCCCTCACAGTGCTCTGACAAAAATAATTTTGCCAATCTTTTTTACATAAAATCTAGATTTCCACCTTCTCTTGAAAAAATTTAAGATTTAGCAACACTGCATTGCCTCATGGCAGCATTCAGATGGAATTGAATAGCCACTGCTCTTTTAGACATAAGCTTTCTAATTCAGAACTTCCCAACTAGTGTGTCATCAGTACTTAAAAAGTATATCAAGATGTCGATCCCCTCAGCCTACAGGTCAAACAGAACACACCCCTGGTTTCTTCCTGCAGACATCTGCCTTGTCAGTTTGCCCCAGGGTGCCTGGATGTAAAAAAAAAAAAACGTTGGGAGCTTACTGAGGCTTTCCAGTTCCTTTGCAGCCAGTTCACACATTTAGTTAGCTATTTGGCTAACTAACTTGCAACCCAGTTTTAGATCTTTTTAGTTCTTTGAGCCATCTGTAATTGATTTTAGTGTAAAGTGTATGTTGTAAATTTCCATACTAATGAGTAGATTTAAAAGGTAAAGGGACGTTAGGGAGCCTTTTTATTATGATGATGTAAGTAAAAGGCTAACCAATTGTTTCACCATCAATTATGAAATCATTTATCTATTCTCCAGTGATTTGAATGCAATGTCTAAATTCCATCACATTCTTGGGTCAGTTGTTGGACTTCTTTTGTTCCACTGATTGTTTCTTCTGGCAGCCATGTTTTGGTATCTCTGTATGTTTTGGTATCCAGGCAGATACTTTATCATTACTTCTCATTTTAAGAACTTTCATAATTATTCACATCTAATTATATTTTCATGTGCACTCTGAAGTCATTGATGAAATTCTAGAAAAAATGTTGTTGACGTTTTGATTGGGGTCCCTTTGAATTCATCAATAAAGCACAGTTGACTTCTATAGAATATTAGAGTGGGGTCTTCCTACAAAAGAATCTGCATATCACATTGGTGACAATGTAAGGGGATGAAGAAATTTTAATTTTCAATTGTAAGATTTTTTGTGGAGGTATGATTTTTAAAAACTCCTAGTTATTGACATTGTATCCAGTATAATTTCTGGAAGAATAAATATAATAGTTAGCAGTCTTGTCAGTGCCAAGATTAAAAAGATATCTTATAGTTTATTGTTTATTAGATGTTTTCTATTGTTGCTAATTATTGAGTTAAAATGGGTAGTTGTCCTTTGTAGTAACATTCTAATTTGTTTCTATTATTTGTGCTCATTTTATTTTTAATACCTAGTACAAGTGTAAGCTAGGGGAAATACTAAATAAAGCTCTATCTTTAATATCCACCAGTAGCTCCATTGTTTAAATGTCTAATCATGATAGGCATTTAATCTTTTAGTACTCCAGAAAAAACATCAGATTCGTGTGGAACGGGGCCAGGACTAAGCCCTATTAACAAAGAAAATAGATGCCTATTGAGCAGCTCTAATCACTCAAACTAAAAGGGAGTCTGAGTGTGATCTCTTACTTTGCTCAGGGCTATCAAAAGTCCTAAGTGTGGACAGCATATTAATGTAATGTGCAAAGACTAGTATTTATTTTATTGTTACAAATAAAATAAGAAATTTCAAATAATACAAATAATAGGCTTTTTCTGTGATATCCAGACTTATCAGCTTGTGACTGTTAAATCTGAGCTTACTTATATTCCCCCAATACTTCCCCTCCTCTCTCTTTTAGTTCTTTATGATTTTTTTTTTTTTTTTTTGCATGGGCAAGCACTGGGAATCGAACCCGGGTCTCTTGCATGGCAGGCGAGAATTCTGCCTCCGAGTCACCGTCGCACCACCGTAAAAATTTTTATTGAATTGCAAAAACTGAAAGTGCATACATTATTAGGACAACTCAATGCATTTTCATAAAGTGGACACACTTGTTTAACAAATCAAGAGAACATATCAGCTTTCCCCAAGGCCTCTCCTGCCCCCTTTCAAGTGCTACCTCCCTCAGGAGTTTACCACCAGTTTGACTTCTAATAACATGGGTTTATTTTGCCTGCGTTTGAACTTTATTTAAATATAATCATATAGTGAATACTCTTATGTCTTCAAGTCAGTTTTGATATTTATATTATTTTTAATTCTACTAGTTACCTTTATGAATTTAAATATTTAATATTTGAATATATTTATATTTTATATTAATATAATAATCATATGATAGATAATAAAAATATCTTTGCTATTTTTCCTATCAACTTCCCATGAGCTGAGATGACAATTCACTACCCTTTCTTCCACCTCTCTTCTACCTTCTGTCCTTCAACTATTAGCTCTGCTTTTAGTTTTAAATTTCCAGATTGAGTGCACATTTTGTTTTACAATTTGTATCCTTGAAAACTTGCTTGTAAATTGATAAAAGTTGAAACATTGATTAGCATCATTTATATTATTTTGATTGAGATGCAAAACAGGGTTTAGGATTTAATTCCTCCTCTGTGTGTTCAATTCAACCCAAGTGCCACTTGAAAGAGAAGGTTCATATTGAACTCTTATTTTTAGCTTGAGTAAATTGCTCAAATTCATGCCACGTTTTATATTGCATCATCTTCGAATAGTGTTTGTTTTCCCCAGGGTTTCTAATTACTTTTTTCCTTGTTGAAAGAAGGAATGTGCCTTTTTGCCACTTCACTCACATGTTTCCTTCTCATTCTTCCATATTTATTGCTTGAAATTTCTTATTTTCTTCTTGGAATCCTGAAACAGAAATTAACTTTTACAAAGCGTGTGCTAAGTTATATTCTTCTGAAATGGGACTCAGGTAAGTGAAACCAGAGAGTAAAGCTCGGATATATTCCTGGGAAATTTTTACTTCGTGGTTGGAGGAAAACATGTTAAGATAGGATAAACATACAAATGAAAGATGTTTTGTTCCAGGGACACCACCACACTGTCTTTGGCCATTAAGGGTGGGTACATCTTATAAACATTTTAGAAGATCATCTGGCATGCTTTTCCATATTTGAGAGGATTTGATGATTGAATTTTGTAATCCCTTGTGAGACTGTAGTCTAGGAAGCTTTTGGTTGACTGGAGAGGCTGAAATAATGTTTAACTCTCCTAATTGACAAGAGTCTTCAATTAGTGAGGAAGCTTACAAGGTGTTAAATAGATTAACACCTATATTATGAACAGATTTTCTTTGTATGAGTGAACCAGGGACCAAACTTGCAGATGCGTCCTAGAGAGATAAATGGCTGTAGGCCATATTTTCCTGAAATAGTGCTTCCCTGGATATTGTAAATAACCCACACCTGGAATTGTGAAATAGGGGCAAAAGGGAGGGTTCCTGTATTTTCCAAGTGAACTAGTTTCAGGCCTCATTTATAAGTGCAATAATGCTTATAGAGGATAGATACCTTGTTTCCCTCTGTTTTAGAAAATGATTCCTAACTGGTAAGTATGTGTCATTGTTAAATGTAGCCTAAAATGAATCAGTCGTTCAGCTTGATGACTTTAGAAGATCCCAGATCTGAGGAAATCTTTTTCGTAATTGGTTATTTCCCAAAGGGACAGTTCGATTTTGGGGGGGAAAATTAAAATGTGAAAATATCGAGTAATTTCACCAATAAAATCCATTTGGCCATTATAACATGTCCGAGGGTAGAATTTGCAAGTAAGAGAGTTTGAGTTCAAATCTCTTCTCCCATACTGGGTTCCTTGGGCAAATTGCTTAACCTTTAAAGCCTCATTAAATTGGGGCTGAGGAGATAATGCAGGTAAAGTACTTAACGCAGTGCCTGGGACATCTTAAGTCCACAAAAAATTGTTAATTCTAACGCTGAAATGATGATGGTAGAATGGTAAGTTTCAGGGGACTCAGTAGCTTCTTTAATGCTACTGCAAGGGGAAAGATTTTGTTTAGTAGCAGCTCTTTGGATTGAAGGGATTCCTTTGTGAGCTGCTCCAGGAATAGCCTTCATAGAGTGGTAGAGAAACACAGTGTGTTTATCTGCAGACTATGGCCACACTTAGAAGGTTTTACTGTGGTGCATTTTACACTTAAAATTGGAGATGGGATTATCCTAAACCATGCACAAAGTATAAAGGAAACACTGCTACATGGTATTCTTCTACAAGTAGTACAGCCGTCTTATAAAAAAAAAAAACCTTATAACTTTCGATATATAACTTGCATGCCATTTTAGGTATACAACAGAATGTTTTTTAGTAAATGTATTGAGTTGTGCAGCCATCACCACAATCCAAAATTAGACTATTTCCATCATTCCCAATAGCTGTAACTGCCCGTTTACAGTTTAGCCCTGTTCCCACCTCCAGCCATGGGTAGCCATTAACTCTGCTTTCTATATTTGCCCCTTCTGGACATTTAATATAAATGGAATCATACAATGTGTGTTTGTGTGTGTGTGTGTGTGTCACTGGCTTCTTTCACTTAACATAATATTTTCACGGTTTATCCACATTGTAGTATGTATCAATATTTCATTCCTTTTTAATGAAGAATAGTGTTCTATTCACTGGATAGACCATAATTATTTGCCATTCATCAATTGGTGGTCATTTGGGTTGTATCTACCTTTGGGCTATTGTAAATTATGTTGTTATGAGCATTTATGAAAATGTCTTTGTTTTCATTTTATTTATTTTTTTTTATATGTTTCATTTTGGGGAGGTAAGAACCTAGAAGTGGAATTGCTTGGTTGTATGGTAGGTTTATATTTATGGTTATTTTTAAGTTATTCTAAATTTACAAGCCAGTGTGCCCATGGGGCAATTTCTAAATTCACTTGCATGTGGTTTTCCCCTCTGTCTTCATTCTTGAGCTCTTTACTATTGCTGAGATTTAGAGAACAAATTAATATTTATTTTAGTGCCTCCAGTATGACAAATACTACTCCATGCAGTTGGTGTTATAGCACTTTAGGTGATACTTTGGCCCACAGTCATGGATAAGAAGGACATTGAGCTGAATTGTTTAGTTTTACACTATCTGTGTAAAGATACTAATTAAATACTATCCTGAGGGCGGGCCATGGTGGCTCAGCAGGCAGAGTTCTCACCTACCATGCCAGAGACCCAGGTTCAATTCCCAGTGCCTGCCCA
The DNA here is from genome assembly GCA_004026745.1 of Myrmecophaga tridactyla. Classification (NCBI taxonomy): domain Eukaryota; kingdom Metazoa; phylum Chordata; class Mammalia; order Pilosa; family Myrmecophagidae; genus Myrmecophaga; species Myrmecophaga tridactyla. The sequence continues at coordinate 5,709 of PVIY010004180.1, forward strand.
TGTGAAAGAAAGAAAAAGAAAGTACTATTCCGAATCGTGGCATACCTTATTTTCTTCTCTTTTGGAGGGCGTCAATTATAGTAATCCTTTTCTTCTGAATCTGTAACATTCAGCCTCATTTGAAATTCCAGTTCCAGTTTTCCTGATTTTCAGAAGCTTGGAGAATATTATTCAGAATCTGAGCCTTGTTTTCTGTACCTCATGATAACCTCATAAAGTGGTCAGATTAAATGGTAATCAGCTTCATTTTACGGGAGAAAGCAAAGAGCCTGGAGAAGTTAATAGCTGATTACGTGGATTAGACTATGGGAAAAGCTGAGGCAACTAGTTTGTTTTTGACTGGGAAAAATTTTAATTACTACACTAAATAATTATATACAGGGTACTGTGCAATTTCATTTCTGCTTTTGACCAACAAGTTCTGAAGGCATAACAGAATAACACCTTTTTTATTGCCTTAAAAAGATTTAAAAGTTTGGTAGAAAGTATGTTATGTAAGATACACATAAGATGTTATTGACTGAGGTTAGGTGAACAGGTCTTATTAAAACTACTAAAAGCATGAAATGGTTCACTTCTTGTTAAGGAGAACAGAGACTCTAAAGACACAAAATGGAAAAAATCTTTCATAACAGTTTTTTCTTGCTCCATTTCTCCTCTTTCTTCACTTTAAAGGAAACTTTTTGTCATGAAAATATTCTGACATCAGTAAAAGTAAAGAGATTCAATTCTCATATACCCTTTTCACATATTAAACATTTCTCAAGATTTTGCCACACTTGTCTCATCTATCCATTTTTTTTTCTTTGCTGAAGTATTTTAAAGCAAATTCCAGGCATCTGTCTTTTTATTTCTGCAAACTTTATGTGCATCTCTAAAATATGTGGATATTTCCCAATATAACTGCACAACAGTCTCACAGCTACTATAACTAACATTTTTAGATTTGTCTAATACCTATCCTGTATCCAAACTTTCCAGATCGTTTTAAAGTTTCTTTTAAAGTTATTTACTTCCTGATTCAAACAAGCCACGGTTCAAACATTTGCAGTAAGTTTGCTATGTCTCTTGAGTCTTTTAATCTAGAGCATTTCCCCTACTTTTGAAGGGGGTGGATATTGACAGGTTGAGGAAACTGAGTTGTTGGTTTGTTAACTTTGTGGATTTGTCTGTTTGCTTCCTCTCTTACTATGTTTGACTTATCCCTCTGTACCAGTGGTTCTCAACTGGGAACCATTTCATTTCTCCTCCCAGTGGGGCATTTGGCAATGTCTAGAGAGATTTGTAGTTGTCACAATCCAGTGGGGAGAGGCCAGGGATATTACTAAGCATCCTGCAATGCCCAAAACAGCCCTCCACAACAAAGAATTACCTGTCCCCAAACATCAGTAATGCCCAAAGTGAGAAACCTTTGATTCTATCCAGTCTATTTCCTGTAGAATGGAATTTAGCTCTAAAGCTTGATTAAATTCAAGATAAGTCTTTTTGCTAAACATAGTTTAATAGGTCAGGAGGGCTGCTATTGTTCTGGGAGCTGCTACAGGGATGTGAGAATTCACACGTGAGTTGTGCACTTTTCTTATGTATGTTTTATTTGTATATTTTTAATTAAAAATTTTTATTAGAGAAGTTATCGGTATACAGAAAAATCATGCACAAATTCTATAAATATGGAGTTCCCATATACTTCCCTATTATTAGCACCTTATTTAGTGTGATACGTTTGTTATACTTTAATGTATGTTATATTTTAATTTAAAAAGTTTACTTAAAAAAAAAAAACAACCTTCCTAGTTGTGCTTTGTACCTTACCTTCCTCTTTTTTGACCACTGCCTCGGACTTCATTGCTACTTCTAAAAATCTTTAAGCCCTCTTTCTCTTTTAAACTTCCTTCAAACTCACGGTAAAAATGGAGGAAAATGGGTGACTTGTGACCTAATTATTGGGGTGGTTGAGGGTTTGTTATGGCTATTCTGGGTGTTGATACATTCCTGGCTCTGGAGAAAACCGCTCCAGAGTTGCTCTAAGTGAGAGAGTAATAAGTAATGTTAGGCCCTTGGGTGTTAGAATTTTAAGGAAACGTTGCACATACATTTCTACAAAAGCTTAGAGGAGAGAGAACGCCCTTCCAGATGGGATGGATTCATGAAAGAAGTTCAGTTCACCTTTTCATCAGCAGCACGATTTGGGAAAGGGCATTCTGGGCAGAAAGAACCGGCAAAGGTAGGGAATGCATTAGGGGTGTGCTGGGAACTCTGTTTTTTGTTTTGCTTTTTTTTTTTTTTTTTTTTAGAAATGTCTTAAAGCCAGCTACTTTCCCCTGTCTTTTATAAATAAATAGAAGGAAAGGCAATGAATTTTTTTCTGAGCATTGGTTCTTACTGAAGGCCAGGGCTTCGTTTGCAAATGAAAGGGCCGCTGTTGGAGTAGTTGAAATCACAATGGACCCTGGCTCTTTTCACATCAAAGTGTAAAAGAATCTCCAGGGGTGATAAATGGGGGCTGCTGGACTCATTACTTGTAAACAAAGCTGACGGATGACCTCTAAATTTTTTTTAATTAAAAGAAAACAGGGTTTCCTATTGGTGAGCGTGGGGATGCTTTTAGTTTGAATTTTGACTGCTCAGACCAGCAAAGATCTTTGTTAAGGTTTAAGGAGGCAGTTGCTGTTATCCCAGGTTTGCCCTGATTCTCAAATAGTGGGAAAATGCTTTATGCCTAGGGTTAGCTCCACAGGTATCTGTCTAGGGTTGAAAATTGAGGTGCAGTCTGCTGAGCTGCATTTCACATGCAGTAAAGTGGAACAGGGCAGAATTTTTAACCCTCTTCCTCTGAAGAGATCAAAGAATTAGAACCTATCTCCATTCTTTCCCCACCCAACATTAGGAGAAAAAATTCCTTCATTCCTTTCACTATAGAAAGGGATGTGTTTTTAGGTTAATTCTAAATTACAGAATTTTGAGTTAACTCTTTGTAAAAGAACTTCCAAGGCTGTTGTTTTAAAGTTTATGTTTAAGTATAGTATTCCTTTTATTGGTGTGGCACATCACTTTGCATATGATCAAAACCTTTAGTCAAAATCACACACACACACAAATGCTTTCTAGTGTTGAAAGTGGCTCGTAAAAACAATCTGGCATTTTACACAATTAAGACTTAGACACTGCTCTTTAAATTCACCCCTACTTTGAAGGTCTACCACCTTCAATAAATTTAAACTCCTTTTCTTATGTACCTAACTTCCTATTAAGCTTATCTCTTGCTGCTTTTTCACTTTACTCCTTTGTTGCAGTCAGTCCAAGCCCCGACTAGATTTTAAACAACTAGAGGTCAGAGACTGCTCTTTGTAACCCGAGTGGAGCTAGTAGGGTGCTGGGCACCCAAGAACTCTAATGTGTTTACTGACTTTCCACATGCTCGGCAATCACCTTCTGAGTGTGTCTTCCAAACAAGCTGGAAGGGAGAAGGGAGTAGAGGTCACAGCTGGAGAGGGAGGGTCCCTGCTGGATGGCCAGGGAAAGAAAAATCCTCCTTCTGCTGATGTTGATGTATTTTCAGCTACAGATAAGAGTGTTCAAGGCCTTCCCCTCCCTACCCCACCTTTTTTTTTTTTTTTACAAATATGGCAAATAAATCACGTGAAATTTTCCATTTTAGTCATTTCTAAGGGTATAATTTAGTGTCATTAATTACATTTCCAAAGTTGTGCTACCATAAGCACCATCCATTACCAAACCTTTCTCATCACCGCAAACAGAACCTCTGTACCATTATGCAGTAACTTCCCATTCCCTCCTGCTGCCAGCCTCCTGGCAGGTTACCACCTCCTCCTGGTAACCTCTAATCTACTTGTTTCTGTGCATTTTTCTACATATTTCATTTTAGTGGAATAATACAATATCTATCTTTTTTGCATCTGGTTTATTTTATTGAGCTTGTTGTGAAGGCTTATCCATGTTGTAGCTTGTGTTCCTTTTTACATCTGAATAATGTTCCACTCTAAGTATGTACCACATTTTGTTTATCCACCTGTCCGTGGATACTTGGGTTGGTTCCATCTTTTGGCTATTGTGAATGATGCTGCCGTGAACATTAAAGCACAAGTATCTGTTTGAGACCCTCTTTTCAGTTCTTTTGGGTGTATACTAAGGAGTGGAATTGCTAGGTCAAATGGTAATTCTACATTTAAATTTGTGAGAAACCACTGTTTTCCATGGTGACTCCACCAATTTACATTCATACCAGCAATTCAGGACAGTTCCAATTTCACCCTGTCCTCTCCAACACTTAGTTTCCATTTTTTTTAAGTAGCAGCTATCCTACTGGCTGTGAAGTGATATTTCATTTCCCTTTACTGTTGGCATGGTGAGAATGGGGGAGGTATACAACAGGTTGGCACTACTTTAGTCAGTTCAGATGGCACAAGAGTAATAGCAGCTACTATTTAGTGAGTACTTGTTATTGACCAGACTGCAAAATGTTTTATAGGCATGATTTCCTTTCAGTGGCAGAACACCCTATTAGGGCAGATTCCATTTTACAGATGAGAAAAAGGAAAGCAAAAGTTAGCTGACCAGTCAGCAGCATATATTCAAGCTAGCTTCATTCTGTCATCAGCTCCTCTTCCACATTGTCACATTAGAAGCTGGGGGAGGGACGTACTTGCTGAACTCTGGTTTGAAACTCTGAGGCATGGGCCAAAGATCCTATAATGGACTTCTTTTCTGGCACTATTATGAGTACTAGATGAAAGGTTGTCCCTGGGAGATTGTTTCACTGTGAGCTACAGTGTTTGGAGAAACTTGGATCTTTTCTAGTGAAGGAACAAGCTGCCTTCTTTACATAGGGGTATGGAAGGTGGGGAAGGGAGGAGAAAGGATGGGACAGAGATGGTGGTGACTAAGAGGCGATATGGCAGAAAAAAAATTAATTAAATGACAAATAAATTTTAAAAGGGGGGTGTAGAGGTGGAGCCCATCCAGCGGTAGGCTCGAAGTTCACAGCACAAAAACAGTGCTGTTTTTGTTCTCGGTGAGATGACGTGTGCGAAAGTACTTTGTAGTTTGCAGAGCCTTGCAGATGTCAGGTGGTGGCACTGTTAATAAATCAAGCAGCCAACGGTTAGAAATTGTAACAGTTCTCATTTAGATTATCTTTCAACATCCGGCAGCAACCTACTTTTCTCCAGAGAGCACTTGCCGAGTGAGATATGAAATTGTTCATAATTTAAGAAGAAAGGCGTTGATTTCCATATATGATAGAGTATGTAATAAATGAAAGCCAAAAACAAATCTTGTCTAAAAAATTTTTAAAAATATATGCATCTCAGTACCCTGTTAAGGACAAAGCCAAAGTATTGAAGGCAACTTCTTACAGGCTCATGGGGACCTGCTAACTAAATTTCTACCTGGAAAGGAAGCTTGAGTTCAAAGGAAAGAGTTTGCTTAGAAATCAGTTAGACCTGGGTTTGAATTTCAGTCTCACGATTTGCTTAACCTCTCCAAACCCAATTTGCCTTATCTGTAAGAGAGGGTAGTAGCGAGGGCTATGGGAGGTCATGTATTTTTAGAAAGCTAGCACGGTGTTTGGCCCGAAGTTGGTGTTGAATAAATACTAATTTTCTTTCCTTTCTGTTGACCACCCTCTGATAATGTTAGTGTTTAGGGCCTGGAGACGTGGCGCTCTCTGCTCAGAAGTTTCAAAACCTCAGAAGTTTCAGAAGTGTGGGTTCTAGCAGCCAGGAAAGGGGAAGCAGGTCCTCTGTGCCCTAAGCCTGCTCTGAACAGCCTCTGTGAGCAGGGCCCGGCAGCATATGTGAACTGCTTCGTCTGTATAGTCCTGTCGATTTGGGCACAGACTGATTTCTGTTTGTTATTATAGAATTTATGTTTTTCATTGTTGTATCAATCATATGATGACATTAAGAGCTTTGGGTAATTTAGAATGGCAGATGACACTGAATTAATTTCTCAATCAAGTCCTTTCTATTTCCTATTCACATATTACACTGGGATCTAATTTCAGGTATACATCAAAGTAAGTGTGTATAACTATATTTAGAGAAAGTAGGTGCTTATTTAATGATACTTTTACTCTCATTACAAGTAGATAAGAAATCCTGTATTTGTCTGAGGTTAGTTTTGTTTCAAAACGGAAGTTTTCCTCTGTTCTCATGGTAATCCAAGGTGCAGTCATTCATTTAGGGAAGATTGATAGAAAGCCTCTGATTTCAGAAATGTTGACCAGGGTTAGAGGGAGCAATGCAGAAAGGAATCGGGGGAGTAGGTAATCACTAGAGTTCATACTAGAGCTCAAAATGTAGGTACTATTTAGAGATATTGCTATTAAGTAGTTTTCAGCTAAAGCTTTAAACTTTCTTCAACGCTTTTTCACAATCCTTCGTTTCATTTTAATCTCATAGGGATCTTTTAAGATAGGCCTGACCAGGTATCTCTCTTTGAGGCTTGAGGAGGCTAAGTTTGCCTGAGATGCCAGAGTTAATAATAAAACTGTCCTCTCATCCTGGAATGAGTTTTCTCTCTCTTTCCCTGCCCCCCACCCCTCCCCCATCAATATCTTCCTCTTCCTTTCAGGTTCAGCTCAAATACCTCCTCCAAAACCCTAAGCTCCCAAGAAAGTCACTGCTCCTTTTGTGCCCTCCCAACCTTGCCTTTATGTCTGTTCCAGTTTTTAATTTAATTCTCTCTCCTTCAAATTTACCCTTTAGTGCCTACGCTTACCATCGTGGACAGAACTTTCAGCATTTCTTCTTCTTCTTTTTTTTTTTCTGTGACACACACACGTATATATATATACAAAAAAGCAACAAATTTTGAAGTACATTGTAACAAGTAGTTACAGAAACAGATTTCAGAGTTTGGGGGTTATTTTCCACAATTTTAAGTTTTTCTGTCTGACTGCTCCAAGACACTGTAGACTAAAAGAAATATCAATACAATGCTTCAGCAGTCATAGTCAGTTGTTGAATCCTCTCTTCTTTGTTATAACTTCACCTTCTCCTTTGATCCTTCTCCCAATCTTTAGTCGTATTTGGGCTATGGCCATTCTAACTTCGTCATATTGGAAAGGGCTGTCGATAACATGGGATAGGGGGATGGAACTAGTTAATGTTCTGGAGAGGCAGCACCTTTTGCATTTCAGGACTTATCTGTCCTAGAAACCCATCTGGAAATTGTAGGTGTCTGGAAAGTAATCTTAGTATGGGAAATGTTTATAGGATCCCACATAGAGTGCTGGGCGTTCTTTAGGGTTAACAGAAATGGGTTTGGTTGGGGTTTGGCAAACCATGGTTCAGAATTGCTTCTTTAGACCGAGCACCGTGTTAAGCGTTGTCAGTAGAGGGCACTGGAGGGATGCGATAGGAGTGACGGAGTGTCTCCCTGGTTCTCGTGCCTGTGTTTGGTGTTTTTGCTCCTTGCGTCGTCTCCTCGGTGTGTGATCTGTAAGCGTGCACTCCCAGCGGCACTCTGCCCCAGGCAGGGTCCTTACTGTGGACCTCCCAGTGCAGAGAGTGGTGCCCGCAGAGGTCACTCAGACGAGGGGCGCCTGTCAGCCTCTGCTCGCCTGCACCCCAGTGGGTTGTTCCCTGCCATTTGGCTATTGCTTCTATGCCGTCCATTGGGTTACCACCATACCTTCCTCAACTGTCTGAACTTCAGCCTTGGGGTGGGGCCCCCTTCAAGGTTTGGGTGGCCTCTCTCAGCCTCCAGGGCACCCTTTAGAGTTGCCTTCAATATCCTTATAGCTATTCCCTTGTGGTAGTGATAATGATCAGAAGTGGGGGGTTTTCTGCCCGATGCACTCAAATGACCAATTCCTGAGACACCTGGGGTTTCAAAGAGAAAGAACTTACTACTAGGTGTGAAGCAGGACCTCAGATGGCCTAATGGCCTAAAAATCTGTTTCCCCAAACTGCAGTAGCTGTGATAGTTTTATAGTATCAAAAGATGGGCAGGCTTTAGGAAAATGTGCACAGGGGCTTTAGATGAGTAGGCTGGAGATGATCTCGTTAGTGAGCGTGCACAGATTGAGGACACGCCTAGTCACAGAACATATGTTAGAAAACGGCGGCCTTAACACGATGATGGTATAGTCACTTACAGGTTAAAGTTTTAGCAACTGTGCATGTCAGGTGGGCCAGTTTTGGTTAGATCCAGCTTCATCTAGCAAAACAGTTTGGCAGTTGAGGTGGGTTAGGTCTGGGCTGCTCAAGTTCTTTTATTATAAACATTAGGGGCTGTCTTTTGGGATCATAAGACTCTAAGGTTGAAAAGCAGGATTAAAATACCACGTAAAAGTGGTACAAATGGAACCAATCACAAGATAAAGGTTAGCTAGTTATATGATCATTATGAAAGATTGAGACAGCTTGGTTACAGTTCAGTATTTTCAGATATTTTCTTCTGGCTATTCTAATCTCCTAAAAAATAAGAAGAGCATCTATATAATGACTCAATAATCATTATTATTTGTTATTTCTTGGTTACAATTCCTCCCCCTTTTTTTTCTTCATTCCTCAGTCTTGAGGGATACGTGGGCAATGGCCTTTAACTTCTTCATGTTGAAAATGGGCATTGACATTAAGGGGTAGAGGAATGAAAGTGATTGGTATTCTTGGAGAGACCAGTACCTCTTGGTTTCAGGGTTTTGCAAGCGTGGGAACAATACAGAGGCTTTAAGTCTCTAAAAATTAAAACTTTTGTAGGGTCTTAAATAGAGCCCAGGGTATTTTTTGGGATTTTCAGAAACACTGTTGCTTGGATCTTGGCATACTGTGACAGTTTGCAATATCTGGCTGAAACTTGCATAAGAGTAATCTTCAGACTGAACTTTTTGAAATCTCTTAGCCAGAGATTTCATTTTATTTCTTTCCCCCAACTTTGGTCAAGAAAGCATTGCCAAATCCAACAGTGCCAAACCAGGGCTCTTCCCTGGGAGTCATATTCCATGTTGCCAGGGAGACTTATACCCCTGGAAGTCATTTTCTACATTCTTATGTAGTGAGTTCATTTGCAGAGTTTGGCTTAGAGAGAAGCAACATTTGAGCTACAAAAGAGGTTTTCAGGGGTGACTCTTAGGCTTTAATTATACATAGGCTTAGCTTTGCCATTACAGAAATGTTTCATAAGGGCAAGACTCAAGTTTGAGGGCTTGCCCTTATTAAATTGGGAGCCACCATTGCTTGAGAGAATAGCAGGAATTCCTCAGATGGGAAAGTTTTAATAGTTTCATACTTTCTTTCTTCAGTCCCTCAAGGGACTTTGCAAATACTTATTCATTTTCTGCCCAAAACATGCTGAAATGCATCAGGGTATTACATCAACCATTGATACAGAATATCAAGATCTCATTCTATTCTACGTTCCATGTCAAATAAAGCTTAATTAGGTTGTTTAAATAAACTGACCAGACAAGTTAAATCAGATTGTGTGCAATAGAAAATTTAAATATTGGACGAAATAAATCACTCCTTTACTTCTCACACTGAAATTAAAGTATCAGCCTCATTCACATCACTATTGTCTGATTATTTTTTCAAAATTTTAAACAGTTGCAGCATGGAGTGATGTTGCTTCTTTAGTACTTCTAGAGCTGGAGAACTCTAAAGTCTGAGTCTCAGATGTCACATAGATACACAAAGTTCTAGGGAGCTACCAGTTTTATGCACAAAGAGCAAAGCATTTCAGAATTTGGAAATAACAGTTAAAGCTCAGGAATAATTGTGACTGCTAAAAAGAATTAACAATCTAGGCTCTAATTTTCTTGGAAGCATTTTCTAAATGAAGCAATTTCCAGAAATAAAAACATTTGACAATTGAGTTTTTTGGGGGTCATCCACCAGAAACTGTAGCGAGAGTTTTGTCCTGTATTCTTTTTTACATATTTACCAGGGTTATGTTAACAGGTAGAACATAATTTATAGACTTGCATTGCTTCTTGTTAAAGTCTCTTTTTGTTGAAGATGAAGCTCTGATCTGTAGCTGACTGCATTCATTTCTTAGAGAAGCATCAGAGCAAAACAGTATAACTGACAAGGAAATTTAGTTGTTTCCTGACATGTAACATTTTTCTAAGGATAATTTAAAACCCTGACCAACCAACATCATAGTGTTTTCTAGCATCAATGCATCATTTTTAGGACATAACATGGACAGTGAAACATTGTCAAAGTCATTAGGAATTTAATAGAATTTCTAAATATATGGATAGCATATTATCCACACAAATTTGACCAACAGAAGGTTAGAAAATCCTTTTTAACATTATAATACTTCCCACACATTTCCAATGTAATAAATTATGTTTAGCATCTCACTTTTACAAGGTGAAAGAACAAATCCCTTTCACCAATTTGAAATAAAAAGATAAACTTTAGGGTTCAATTTTGGGAGGACAAAAGTTGTTACTTCAAACATTATGTTAGACAGGAAGGCGGGTTACTGTGAAACAATATATGGTTCCTTACTTAACCAAAGTGACACCTAAAAGTAAAATAGGAGTTAATATGATTGTAAGAAAAATACTTAGTTTCTTTAAAAGTGAGGTGATGTCTTCTAAAATAAAGGATGATAAGGTCAACATAAATATCAACAAGGACATTATTCTGATGTGACACAGAATTTTTTTGTTTTCCAAGCAGAATACTCAGATGATTAAGAAAACCTTTTAATAAATTTTAATTAAGAGCAGACCAACAATCTGCATTATTTTAACAGAGAAAATAAAACTACAGTTTTATAAATATATACAGTTTGACACAAAAGTTCTTTAAAAATATAAACATGACTATCAAATTTTGGGTCAGAATTGACTACGACAATTTATTTTCACAAACCTTCTACAACTTTCCATATCCATTCAGATCTTGCCTTACATATTAAAACTAGCCATTTTACTTTAGGACAAAACTACCTTTTCTTAAACAAGCTTATCAAATTTTAGTCAGCATTGACTAGGACAAACAAAATTAACTTCCATAACCCTTCCACAACTTTCCATATTTCCCCAGGCTTTGTCCTACACATTCTCCAGGATAAACTATACTCCTTTCCTTAACAGACCACATTCTTTATACTTTACATACCCATATTCCTTAAGTTACCAAAAAGATCTTTGATACTTCTTTAACCACCCTACAAAGCAGGATTATTTTAAAAATAAAGTTTGTTAAAATAACTTAATTTCATTAAACATGAGTACATTTGTCACCATCTTAAAGATCTAATAGATATAATTAGTTAATTTTATCAGGAAACTTGTATAAATTTAGGGAGAATACACCCAAGTAGATTAGAATTGTATTATTTCGTTCAAAAAGTCATCATAAAACAGGAATAGGACTAGACTTTGTCACTTCATTTTTTTGTGGCTATATTTACCTTTTTGTTTTTTTCTATCAGAGGTTTAAAAAAAATCTGTTTTCATAATATGCTAAATTTATGAACCCAAAAAGCATACTGACTATCAAGCTCTGCAAATTATACCACAGTTGTTTAATTTGTCCCAAGTATAAATCCAAGAAAACTTTTCATAGCTCTCAAGGACATGTATTGTTTTGCCTGTTAGAGCCTTTAAATGTGGTAATTGGATTTAAAAAAAATTTTTTTTTTACATGGGCAGGCACCGGGAATCGAACCCGGGTACTCTGGCATGGCAGGCAAGTGTTCTTGCCACTGAGCCACCGTGGCCCGCCTGGTAATTGGATCTTATTGTTACCTTCATTCCAAGATTTCATAATGATCTGTCTTCTGTGGCTACTGTTGGAAAGGTATTTTAAAGAAAAAAGTTAACTATTTTAAATTGGAGAATTATCTGACAAATTGTGTAAAACTTGGCCTATTCTTTAACATTCTTTCTGTCCCTATCGCCTCCAATCTCTAGGCCCAACAGAAAGAATTTTGAAGCCAAACTTCACCTCCCCTATCTTTTCTGCACCCAATTCTTCTCCTGTAACTGCCTGGACTGGTTCATTCCTATTTGGCTAAGGTTTTACAGGCCCTGGGAGCAGGGATAAGTGATACAGAAAGAATGAGGCCTGCTCTGTTGAATTTGGTTTTAAAAGTTTTAAAACCCATAAGGTGGCCTTAACATTGATCAGTGTTCCAGTACCCTTCTTTTAATTGTTTCCAATTATTAGATCTGTTTCACCTAAAGCCATCACCTGGACAATTGAAAAAATTTGCCATTTCTCAAGGCAGCCCTCTGCTACCTTTCAGAAATTCCAGGCATCAGTTTCTTTCCAATGTCTAGGGTTTTTGTTTTGTTTGTTTTTTAAATCAAATTTGCAAGTACTAATGCCTTGAATCCTGGTGCCTAGTTTTTAAAATTTCATTCTTTTTCTCTGAGATTTCAGGACTACTGGGGTATCTGTTCTTGTGTGCTTATTTATCTTTAAGCAATTTGAACAGAGCTCTTTAAGAATTTTTTGTTAATTTGCTGTTACTCCACAGGTATGAAGATATACGTTAAACAAGTGGACAGAAACAGAAAGTTAGACTCAAAAAAACTGAAACAGAGAAATATACTTTTGAGAGAGACAAATAAAAGGTTGAATGTATTTCATCTCATTCCATTTCTGCTCTCCCTTTTTTTTAGACAGTTTTATTCAAGTCCGTCCTAAGTGTACAATCAGTGGCTCCTGGTATAATCACATAGTTATAGTTATGCATTCGCACCACACAATCTATATGAGAACATTCTTATTTCTTCCAGAAAGAGAGGGGGGGAAAATCTCATACTCCTTCCTTACATCCCCCTACTCTTGACATTTAGCCTTGATATAGTGCCTTTGTTACAATTCATGAAAGAATATTGCAATGTTAATGTTAACTGTAGACCTTAGTTTGCATTAACTGCATTTTTCCCCATGTACCACCCCTCCATTATTAACACTTTGCACTAGTGACATACGTTTGTTTTAGTTCATGTAAAGATTCTATTTTTGAAGCTTTAAATGAACTTTATTAAACATTCTGTACTCCTTAAGCATCAACTCCAAATATCTGCACTCTTTCTATCTCAATAATCTATGCTATCAAATTTAACTCTCATGTTTGCTCATTCTAGTTAGATCATATTGGTGAGACAATATAATATGTGTTGCTTTTTTTCTGGTCTATTTCACTCAACATTTCTGTTCTTTTTTGAAGAACAACTTTACCTTCAACACAGTGTCCTTTTCTATATTACCATTTTCAGGCCATTTCTTTCCTGATTCTAAATCAGATTGAGTCCAGACTGTTACAGAAATAAACTACTTTTTTTTCATTGGCTCATAACTAAAATCTTTCTAAGTTTTCACATACAACCCAAAGGGCTACATTCAGAAAGGTTGTTAGAATCAGAGCTTCCTATTTTAAAGAATATCAGTAATCATCAGTAAGCAGTTAGGAACATTTGAGCAATACAAATGCAGTAACACACCAGCTAACAATTTAAACAGACATGAAATACTTAATTTCATAAAATACAAATTAATTTCTGGATTACTTCTCTTTTAGGAGTATACTCAATAGACAAGAAACAAAGGGCATAGAGGTCAGAGCAAAGTGGGATCATTCTGGAGTGGGCCCCAGGTCCAGGAGACCTGAACCTCCCTGCTAACATTCCAACCCGCTTTTACCCTGGTAATGCACTCATGCAGTCACAGGTCTGGACGTGAATTGAAACTGCTTCTGTTTTTGAATCTCTAGGGCACCAAGGGCCAGCAAAGGAGGAGAAAACCCTGTTTGATGAGCCTCTAGACTAAAAGAGTATAGTGGCCACAAAAGGCTTGATTACTGTGCATACCTGTCCACCTGGGACTCGAGAACTCTGAACAATTGGCTTCCTTGCATCTGAGGGACCTGTCCCATCTGGGTCTCCAAACTGATACCAATGAAAAGCAGTGGTTCTCTGCCCGATGCATTCGAATGACCAATTTCTGTGACACTGGGGTTTCAAAGAAGTTTATTGCTAAGCACAAAGCAGGAGATCAGATGGCTTATCAGCCTAAAAATATGTCTCCCCAAACTGCAGTAGGTGTGGTAGTTTTATCATATCAGAAGATGGGCAGGCTTTAGGACAATGAGCACAGTGGCTCTAGATGATGTAATTAGAGTGATCTAATTACTGAGCATATGCAGGCTGAGTACATTCTGAGTCACAATGTATATAAGAAGATGGCAGCCTTAATGTGAGGATGGTATGGGTCATTTATAAGTTAATGTTTTAGCTACTGCATGTGCCAGGTGGGCCAATTTTGGTTAAATCCAACTTCATCTAGCAAGATAGTTTAGGGACTAGGGTGAGTTCTGGACTGACTCAAGTTCCATCATTAATAAACATTAGGGGCTGTCTTTAGTGATTATTAGACTCTAAAGTTGAAAACAGGATTAGAAGTACAAGTAGGTTTTTACAATCACAAGATAAAAGTTATATAGTTATACAGTCTTTATCAAAGATTAAGACAGCTGGGATTACAGTTCAGTAATTTCAGGTATTTCCTTCTGGCTATTGTAATATCATAGAAAGTAAGGAGAGCATCTATGTAATGACTCAGTAATCATAATTATATGTTAATTCTCCATTTCTTGGTTGCAATCGTTTATTTTTTTTTAATATATTAAACTTCTCCTGTTCACCTTATTGTATGGTTTCTCCTGATTGGATCCATATAACTACAACCCCTAGTACTGATTTCCAGCAGTCTCAATGTTACTTCACACATCTATCTAGATTGTAAACTTCTTTTAGAACAGAGGCCTGTTTGATCCCTAAAGCAGTGGTTTGCATATAATCGGAAATTAACAATGATTGAGTTTGCTGCAGTTGTAGCTGTTATTATTGTCCTAGAGAGACGGGGAGGGATGGCTATGTGACCTTTCTTGAGAAACATTCCAGAGCATGTTGCTCATTAATAGTGAAAGCCTGTGTTTCTGTGAAAGCCTCCAACTGTTGAAGCAATTACTTCTTGTTGACCCATCTGCTGAAAACTGTTTTAAGGTCTGTATATAAAGTGTTCAGAATTGTGTAAACAGTGATTTACTGCTACCTATTTGTCTTCACTGACCTTTTAAAAACAAATTACTTTAAAGTACAGGCAATCCTTATAGGCAGGTAGCCTTTGGTGCCCAAAACTTACCTGCTTTTCACTTTTCAGGCTAATTTGTCAATGTCATCTCAGAGCAGCTTTTTTGTGTTTTAGCCAAAAAATTTGGCTTGGGTTAATGTTCATTTTCCACACACACACTTGCTAAGCCTTTTATCTCATGAATTCTTGAGCAAAAGAGGATCAGTGAAGGGTACAACCCATAGGATAAAAATTTTTTTTCTTTGTTTGGCATTCTAAGTCTACGTCTAAGAAAGCAGTGCAGAAACAAAGAAAAAAGAACAACCTCAGGAATATTGCTTGTATTTTGAAGATAGCTCCCCCAATAGCTCACAGAATGGAACTATCAATCTTGGTATCATTAAGCTAAAAAAGCAATTTTGAATTTCTAAGAGTTATTTGGCTCAGCTGGTTGAGCCTTTAGGATTTGCTAATTCTAGCTCATGGTTGTTTGCATATGCCTTCCCTTTGCCCAAGCCTTTTATTTCCTTCAGTGTTTGTATGTCTGTCATTGCTCAACCCTTTGTACCCAACCCCTTCTCACACCCACTTAGATGACCTTTTCACACTAACACTTTTTCACACTTCAGCGGGGTTCCCCTACTATGTGGAGATGGGATACATTAAAATCCTAAATTTGAAAAATTGGGAAGTAATTATTTGTATGAAGAAAGTATTTTTCTTTGTTTCTTTTCAAAAGGACTTAGTATCCTTTGAATCAGGGCTTGGAAGCCTGTATGCTTTTTTGAAGTATCTTCACAGGTATGTGAGCTATCTTCACCACCTCCCTGAAGTAACAGTTGCTGTAATTAAAAATTGACCTGATAATCTGAAAAATAGGCAGTTTATTTTAAAATAAATATTGCCTGAATGGACAAGCTGCCGTTCATTATTTTCCACTTCAACAAATGCCAGCAGTGTGCTGCAAAATAAATTTGGCCCGTGATATGGTTAATCCTGTCCTCTTCCCTGACCATCTATTCTGCCCTGGTTTTCTGGGATGTTCCTTCTGAATCATATACTACTTACCCTTCTGAATGACCCTTCCCAGTTTTTTGCTCTACTTTCTTTTGTACTGTTTGATCAGAGTTGTCATTCCTCAGACCTCTATCCCTGACTTGCTTCCTTCTTATGCCACAGTACAATTTCTACTTAGTACAATTTCTCATAGTATATAACACCCCTCAGAAGGTGACTCCCACATCTGGATTTCTAAGCCAGAACTGCTTCCTGAGTGCTATCATGTCCCTCTGCATATCTCTCTGTCTAAATATAAGTCATTATCTCCTCCTCTTCTTCTCTTCTTAATGGCGGGAATCACATTATGCTAAGAGGTTTCTTGTGTGTTCACTTTGTCAACATAGCATACAATTTAGAGTCCGTTCCCTAATGCAGCATTCAGGTCCTCCGTGCCTGGGCCTCAGCCTGTTTTTCTGTTTTCATCCCCCATGACTCCTGTCCTTTTACGAACCCTGGTGCCCAATGTTGGTGCCTAGTCATTCAGAAGTTCTCATAATTCCCTAAGCCGGCTTTTGTCTTTCAAGTACCTTGCCTTTGCATATGCTATTCCTTCTTTCCCACCCCCCGCTTCATTTGTCCATTCCTTCACCTGTAAGTGTTGGCAAGGTCATATGGGACTTTATAGGAGTATATGATAGAGGCACCTAAACACAGATTTGGGGAATAACCAGAGAAGACTCTTTGGAGGAAGAGGTGGCGAGGCAGAGAACTGATGTTACATTTAACAGTTAATCAAGTGTTAAAAAAAAAAAAAAGGCTAATCAGTAGATTGGGGAAAAGAGAAATATATTTCTGGTAAAAGGAACCAAACTTGTTAAGACTTGGGTAAAAAAAAACAAAACAAAAACACAAAACTATAGGGCCTTTTGATGACTGAATGAAGTTCAGTATAGCTGGAGCATAGGGCCACAGGTCAGAAAATGATCTTGTGAACCATCACAGAATTTTAAGTAGGGTAAAGGTTTGATAAGATTTTAAAAGATCCACTGGCTGGGGAATGAAGTTTTGTGGGGTACACATAAGCCAGAGAAACCAACTCAAAGACTCTTTAGTAGTCCAAGGGGGAGCTGGTGAGAACTGAATGGGTTCTGGATAATTTTGGGAAAAAGAGCCACAAAGGTTGTGTTGGTAGATTGGCTGTAAAGAGTCTAAAAAAAAAGAGAGAAGGGTCAAGAGCAAATTTCTAATCCTTTGGCTTGGTTATGGGAAAATACTGTTCTTAAGATAGGGATGATTGGAAGTTGTCATGCAGTTTTTTAATGAGTAGTTTGGGCTGAGATGCTTATGAAAATTCAAATGGAGATGTCAAGTGGGCTACTGGGGCAACTGGTGGTCTAAGTCTCAAGCTTTGAGCTTACGATACACATTTATTCAGTGGAAATTGAATCACAGTTGTGCAATGAGATTTCCTAAGAAGAGTGAGAAGTTGAGAATGTCTGGAGGAGGAACCCACATAGCAGTACTATCAGAGTCTCAAGGAGATTGAGAAGGAACTGCCAAAGAAGTGGGAGGAAAACCAGGAGAGCAGTGTTTCAAGGGGCCAAGGGAAGACAGTGTAGGAGGCAGTGGTTTAGAGTATCAGATGCTATTAACTACTGGTTCACTTAACTTCTTCTGGGAAATTGCCCTCCTCACCCTCAGGCGGTAACCTTCCCTCTGCTTCTTAAAGATAAAATCTTCTATTATGGTACTTATTTTCTTTTATGTTTATCTTCCTCACAAGATTCTGCCATCAGGACAGTTGACTAAGAGCTATTGTCTTTCTGTCTCCAAGAGCTGACATTGTACCTGGACATAGGAGATTTCGATTAATCAATTAATTAAAAGATGAATGAGATTTGGCCCCTGCCATCAAGAAATGGTTATGTCTTTTTAGTGAGTTGCCTTATTTTTGTCTCCCTGGATGTAGGATGTGTTTTTAAATATACTGATATTCCTTTATAGCCTCTTATAGAATTTTCTACTCACTGTGGCAGAAGATAGATATTTTTTCTGTGCTTGATTCTTCTTGTAATGGGCAGAGATCTCAGGAATGACACTTTTGTGACCTTACATGGTGGCTTACACTGTGGGAGTATGGGAAATGGTGACTCTTGTTAAAATAAGCTGGTCAGTGGGTGAGAAGGAAGCTGAAGGAGAAGATTTATGAGCAACATCCTGTTCTAGGATCACTGCTGGTGATGGAAGAGGGAAGAAATGTACATAAATCATGGAGGCAGCTCAGAAAATCAAGTCTGCCATAGGAGGGTCTCATGGGTGCCTTAATGGCTGTCTTTTTCATACTACATGGGTGAAGGAGAATCAGTCAGTGACACTCTTAAGTCTGTGTGGGGGTTGGTTCTGAGGTGGGATAATCCACCTTTCAAAGGGGACAAACGGGAGCAGATGAGAGAGAGAGAGATGGCTCAGTAGGCTCCAGAATCACCTATAGTTTTATGAATGCTTGCTAAATTGAGAAGAAAAAAAGACAGAAGGGACTATTTGGTAGGGAGCAGAAGAGTACATTCATTGGTCTCAGGTCTCCCGTGTCACCCTCTGCATGGCGTGCCTCTCTGTTTCTTCATTAATCTGCATCAGTGTCTGCTCTGGTTCAGGGTATGCAAAGGAGATCCTTATGTCTTGCCCAGAGGTAGAATTTAGCCTGAGATTTTTTTTGTTATCTTTTCAAATGAAACATACTTGAATCCGTTCATTAATAGGGGATTGGACTCGATGATAGTATGTACCTGTGAGACAGAAAATTGATTAGTCGTTTAAAAAGATTAGCCATGTGTGTTGAAATGGCGTTATATAGTGCACAAGTTGCAGAATAGAATTAAGGATATGATTCTATTTTTATGGATAGAAAGATTTAGCTCTATCTTTCTAAACATGCATAAAATAGGTCTGAAAGAACATGTACCAGCCCTTGCTGCATTAATTTGCTTGGGAATAGGATTATTCAGGATACCTTTTATTTTGAAATTTAGGGTAATATTTGTCTTTTTGATGATGTGTATGTGTTAATTTTACAATTAAGTTTAAGATATTAAAATGAAAGCATTTCCTAAAATATGATTTGAGAAAGTGAAGGAATGATCCCTTGTCTTGCTGCTTCCCTAGGAAATTAAAATATTGTTCATTTGCTTATTCAATCAATAAATATTTGAGTGCTAATTGCATACCAGGCATTGCTCTATGCAATGAAGGTTATAGCAGCAAATAAAACAACTATCCTGCCAGGTTTTAGAGGGGGCCTCATAGGCAGTTGAGAAGTTGTTGAAGTAGGATGGAGCCCTGTTAGAGGGTGTTGGCCAGAGAAAGAGCACAAGCTGACTGTCCTTTTAACAAGATCACTGGGGAAGCTTTGTGGAGCTTACACTGTGGAGGGTATGGGCAAAACAGGAAGAGCGGTAAAAAGGAAACTGTCCCTGCAGTGGACAGGTACTATCCTTGCCTCTCATTTTACACGTGGCGAAGGTCAAATGTCTGGTACAGGGACATAAAAACATTGCAGAGTAGATCAGGTCCTGAGTTTCCCATTTGTCAGGTCAGTGTTCTGTTATGCAGATTAAGGGTAACTATTCCATTTCCTAAAATGTCATTATAGTATGTTATTTTTTTTTATTTCATTTATAACACGTTATTATTCCTAGTTAGATCTCTGACAGATTATTATGACCCTTGCCTGTGATACTGTATAGATTGTCCAGTGATTCTGGTCTCAGTCCTCTTTTTACAGGAAGGTAATACTTCTGATCTGTGGCATTTTCTATAATTCTGGGTCAAAGGGTGAGTTAGTGTCACTTTTTCCCATGTAGAGTGGGGAAGTACCCACACAGTTATTGTTTCTGCCAGTGGGTATTAGTTAAGCAATAGCTTAGTTTGCTTTGGAGTCAGCTGTACCTCAGGTGTGCACTCCTGTGAGAATGCACTTGTCTGTTTATAAGGCTGGGGTAATTACAGAGCTCACTAGAACAGAATCTTATCAAGCGCCTGCTGGGGGTAAGGCATTCTGCTACATTCTTGGAGAGTTACAAAATGAATAATAATACCCTCTCTTTAAGGAGTTTACATTCTGCTGGGCAAATAGGCAAAAGCACTACTGTTGTAACAGAGTTGCAAGACAATGTGGAAGCACAAAGGAGATGGATTTTGAGTGGGGTGGGGGAATGGAAAAGGCTTCACGAACAAGGCAATACTTGAGCTGGGGGTAAAATGTGGAGAGGATCAAAAAAGGCCTTTTTTACTTAAGGGACAGCCAGAGGAGTGATGTGGAAGGAAATGCATCCAGAGACTGCTCTATTACTGTTGGGATTGTATTTTCCAGAGGAAAGAGGAAGGCAGTGGGAGAAAAGGATAGACCATTCCATCCAAGCATGAAATGTCCAGTACAGCAGACAGAGGCCACCTGTGCTACTGAGCATACTTGCAGTGTGACTGGTCTGAATTGAGGTGTCCTGTAAGGATCAAATGCACACAGATTTCACCGACTTAGTTTGGGGCAAAAATGTCAGTGTTCCATTAATAGACTTTTTGTATTGATCACACATTAAAATGAAAGCACTTTGGAGAATTTGGCCATAAATTTATAAATAGAACATTGTTCAAATCAACTGCACCCATTTCTCTTTACCTTTTTCATATGGCAAATTTAAAATTATATTTGTCACTCTCATTGTATTTCTACGAGACAGAGCTCAGCTGCAGGGTGCATGGAAAGAAAGAAAGGAATAGAAGAAACTAGGAAAGGGGCAACTCCGGGATTTACAATAAATTGGTGTGGGCCAAAGAGGCCTCTGAGGCTTCTGGGTTTGGTGTTGCAATCCCCTTGAAGGTATGCGCTGCTGCACGGAGGCTTTGGAGGGCAGAGGAACAATGCAGGTTTCATTTCGGGCCTGTGGATCACAGAGTGTGCCGTATGGAGATTGGTTTGGCAGCAGAATGTGGGGTGGATCCGAGCTGGCAGCGGCTGAAGGTGGGGAGACCAGTTGGGTTGGGTCCCACGGTGCCCGTCTCACCTGGTTGCTGCAGCTTCACGGGGCAGGTGGTGGCAGCGAAAGCCTCACTTCTATGCAGTGTACTTCTGTAGAAAGAATTCTGCAGAATGGCTTGATTCGTTTAGGCTGAGTTTTACTCTGGTCTTCCCAATTCTCCCTCAATCATCTTTCTTAAGACAACCACAGCCTTCAGAGGAGAGAAGAAAAGAAGCATGCAAATGAAGATGTGTCCAAAAGTTTTTAATGTATCATCTTTAGATAGATACAGCAACTTACCCTTTTCCTTATTATGTCAGGAAGCAGATTAATTTGGTTAAGAGAAAGGAAGTATCTAAGTAAGTTTTCCTGAGCTTATTTCCTAGAATCAGAACGATACCTAAGAAGATCCTTTATTACAAGGGACCTCTTTCATGGGAGTTGTGTTCATTCATCCATTCATTCATTCATGCAGCAAATACTTATTGAACATCTGCTATGTCAGGTGGTACAGTAAATTCTCCTATAGCAGAGACAGTCAAGGTCAGGGTCACTCTTGTTTAACCCAGGGCGATAGGTGCAGAGATAAATTACAAAACTGATCAGTGCTCTAACAGAAGTGTGACTAAAATATTAAAGGATCATAAGGCAGTAGTCCTGTATAAGATCTTTCTGATGAGAACCATAGTTATTCTGATTCCATTTCTTTGCCGACCTTAAGATCACGCCATCTTGCTGTAAGGAGTGCTGTGGCAGAATTCAGCTTGTGTAAAGTTTGTCCCACTTAAACTTTTGAGTTTGTGTAGATGCAGTGACTTATAGCAAACATATTTCCTCTCTTGTGGCTGCTCTGCCATCCTTATTTTAGTTAATGTGAAACTGCTCTTCCAAGATTTTATATTCAGATGAAGGTATTAGACATGACATGTCATCAAGAATTCCTAACTTGTGGCAAAGTATGGCATTTTTCCTAATTAATGGTATTCATATAAAATATTTTTAAGGCTAATCACGTGAAGTAACAGAAAAGCATTTAATACACACTTAAAAGAAAAAGCTGAGTGTGATGTTATGATCACATAAGTTAAATTTGAAAAAGATCTTTAGCTAAATTGGGGTCATGATACAACAAACAAGCTGTCAAGTCACTGTGTAGAATATACTGCCTGCACTTGTTTTTTGTTTTTGTTTTTTGGCATGGGCAGGCTCTAGGAATCAAACCCCGGTCTCCAGCATGGCAGGCTAGAACTCTGCCACTGAGCCACCATTGCCTGCCCCATATTGCCTACACTTTTGTAACAGCCTCTGGTTCTGCTGCCTTCTCCATCCTCTTATGTGTGCCCAAATGATTTTTATGGAACCACAATTACTAAAAAAACTCTAATAGAACTTTCCTGCCTAAAAAAAAAGTACTGCAAATCTCTTTACAGCCTGATTTGCACTCACCTCTTAAGTTTTTCCCCTAATTTTCTCTTGTGCATCCTATAGTACAGCACAAATTTTCACTGCTTTTCCTCAAAAGCTGTTTCTTCCCATGTCTCTGATCATATTGATCCCATTCCTGTAATGGTCTTCCAAACTCTACTTTGTTTTCCTGGGAAAAGACTGTTCTTCCCACAATAACCCTATTTGGGTTCAGTTCAACAAATTTTTATTGAGGTCTTTCCATGTGCAATGTGTTAGGGATACAAAACTCATTCAGACAGAGGCTTTTTGCTAACAGAATAGGGAGGCAGGTGTACAAATATTTATTCATCATTTTCTATGTGCCAGAGTGAGATATGGAAGATACAGTGCTAAAAAACCAAAACAACAACAACAAAAATATCAGCCCCATGAATCATATGTGTGGGAGACAGAAATCAAATTTTGCAATTGATCGTGAGAAGTGCTATGAAGAAAAAAATCTTGATCTGAGACAATAAATAATGGGTAGGAAAATCATTTTAGATAAAGAGGAGGGTCAGAATTGGCCTCTCTGAGGAGGTGACATAAGGAAAAGACATGGAGAAACTTTAAACACATATTGCTAAGTGAAAGCAGTCAGTCTGAAAAGGCTGCATACGTATGATCCCAACTATATGACATTCTGGAAAAGGCAAAACTATAGAGATAGTAAAAAGATCAGTGGTTGCCAGGGGAACAGGCAGAGGAGGGAAAGGATGAATAGGTGTAGCACAGGGGATTTTTAGGGCACTGAAATTATTCCATATGATACAATAAACATGGATATATGATGTGCATTTGTCAAGACCCATAGAACTGAACAACACAAAGAGTGAACCCTAACGTAAACCATGGAGTTTACTTGATATAATATATCGATATTGGTTCATCGTTTGTTAAAATGTACCACACTAATGCAAGATGTTACAATTGCCAGGTGAGAGGGAGTGCGGCTGTATGGAAACTATACTTTTTGCACAGTCTTTCCATAAAATACTCTTAAAAACAATGTCTATTAAAGAAAACAGAAAGAAGACATTTAAACAAGTAATTAAAGTATAGTGAAGATTTATTATCATAGGGTATGTACAGGAGACCTATGTGTAAAAATGTAAATGAATAGTTATATGCAGTGTGATAAATTCATAATAGAGGGATGTAAAAAGAAGAGAGCTTCGGTGTTGAGAGGGTCACATAAATGTTGCCGTTCAGTGGAAGGATTTGGCGAGGGGTGGCTGGAGGGCTTTCCATACAGTTGCATGGAAGTTTCATACAATTTGGGTTATGTTCACAGAATTTGAAGTAGTTTGGTATCACTGATGTTATACAGTGCAGGGAGCCCAGAGGCAGGAAATGAGGCTGAGAAGTGGGTGTTTCAGCCAGAGCTGGACTCATCTTAACCTCTGGGCACTTCCATGTCTGATATCAAGGACAGGGTTTTAAATCTCTGTGTTTCAGTTTCTTGTCTCTTAAACTGAGTGAGTGATAGCACCACCCACCCTGTCAAGTTATTACAAGGATTAAAAAAGGCAGTACTTAAAAAGTACTATGTCTGGCACAAAGCGAGTGCCCAATGAATGCCCGTGACGGCCATAGACTTTGTATTGCATGGAGATAAGCCTGGACCTATTGCAGACCTGTGGAGGGTTATTTGCAAGGCGAAGACTTGATCATGCTTCTGCTTTTCAAATATCCTTTTAAAAGGAGCATGTGTCTGTGTGGGTGTATCGTGAGGGGAGGTTCTGGAATTGTACTTCTGTAGATTCCTCTGACCTCACCTTTTCCCCTTGCCCCGCTGAACAACGATTTGTTCCTTCACCTGTGTTCCCACAGCATTTTATCTCTGCTGTGGCATTTTCCCATTGTATTTTATAGTTTGTGTTTCTCACACTAGACTGAATTCCCTCAGGGTGCTAAGGACTATGTGTTACTCATCTTTACATCCCAGTGCCAAGAATAGGGCCTGACACTGGCACATACTGGGCGCTTGATAAATGTTTGTTGGATTTATTTGAAAGGTTTACTAGGGAGTTGCCCTAACTTATAATTCAAGAGAAAGGTCCTCCCATGGAAGAGTCTGGACATGTTGCTATGGGAGGGTGTTTTCATTCTTTCATGCACCAGGTATTTATTGAGTGCCTACTGCACATGGCCCTGTGGGGGATACAGAGATGAATCAGTTGTGCAGTCTGCCCTGGGTTGTGTTAACTGTTACAGTCTTCAATTATGGCTATAAAGGGACAGTAAGGGAAATGGCTGCTGATAGGTTTAATGAAAAATAAGCCATGAAGTGGTTTAGTTGTTTTGCAGATTTGGTTCAGATGTGTAATGACTTTCATCGAAGAATCTTGGAATTATTTCTCTAATAATGTCCCATTGGTGATAGCTTGTTACATTTTGTTTTTATATCATGATGGACTCTGTCTAATAACTGCATGGTGTAAAGTGCTTGTTTCTCAGGTTTTAATCCTGAGTAGAAATGATTCCTCTTATACAAGATAGGACATATATCCCTGTCCTTAGACTAAAATTTCTTCTTGGACTCTTGCTACTTTTTCTAGGGCTTAATCTACAGTAAACATCATGTTTGATTATAGAGGTACCTGGTTATAAATTTTTATTACAGTGTTGTATTTTAGCTTTTGGTTGCATCTGTCTCTGCTTTTCTCACCTTAATTCTCTGGCACTTGCATCTACCTCCTAAGCACTCCCCACCTTTTAATAATTAGAAAAGGCAGATTTGAGACCATCTCTAAAGCCTAGAATATTCTTCCTCTTTTGACCCAATGAACTAATGAATCCTCATTGAAAATTTGCCTCAGATATTCTCAGCTCCAGTGGTCTTCAAATCCCTGGAGTCCACTGGCTACTTTTGTCCTTGTCATCTTCATAGCTCTTGGCCCAAGTCTCTGTTAGTGTATCAGGGGCAAGAAGGTTCTGAGACATCAAAACCCCCAATAATGAATAAAGCCTATGCAAGGTGGGAGGGTGTTTAAATTATTCAGACTTTTAAGGAGCGTGTTTAATAGCTCTTTTTATCTTTGTGAAAAAATTTATTTGAAAACTTTTATTCTAAAATGTCAAACTTGTCAGAGCAGTTCCATTTTCAAAATGTCCCTTTAATATGAAAAGATACCCAACCATGCATAATAAGAAAGATGCAAATGAAAACTACACTAAAATGTTATATCTTGTCTGTCAGGTTGGCAAAAATCAAAAGTTTGACAACTTGTTTGTTGTCAAGGCTGCAGGGGACTAAATACTGTATTAATACACAGCTGGTAGAAGTGCAGAATGAGGGGAATTTGGCAATAGGTAGCAAAATTACATTTGCATTTCCCTTTGATTCAGTATGCTTACTTGTAGGAATCTATACCCAGGATATCCAGCAAAAAATATGAAAAGAGATGTCTATAAGTGTATTCATTATAGATTATATGTAATAGTAAAAACTGGAAATAATCCACATAACATTGAAAAGGAGCTGGTTAAAAAAAAAGCATCTGGTTCTATTTACACTTCTAAAAGGAAATGAGGGGGCGGGCCATGGTGGCTCAGCA
Source organism: Myrmecophaga tridactyla (assembly GCA_004026745.1). Taxonomy (NCBI): domain Eukaryota; kingdom Metazoa; phylum Chordata; class Mammalia; order Pilosa; family Myrmecophagidae; genus Myrmecophaga; species Myrmecophaga tridactyla. The sequence goes on from PVIY010004180.1 coordinate 31,800, forward strand.
GGCAGAATTCTCACCTGCCACACCAGAAACCCGGTTCCATTCCTGGTGCCTGCCCATGCGGAAAAAAAAAAAAAAGGAAATGAGGACTCTCTGTTTCCTACTATGGTAGGTTCTCTAGGATATTATTTTAAAAAGCAAAGTGTTTATAAATAATGCTACCTTTCTTTAGTAAGGGAAGAAGATTGTGAAAATATATATGTATTTGCTTATATTAAAAGAATAAATAATAGCAGATGTGCTGGTTTGAAGCTATTATGTACCCCAGAAAATGGTTATTTTAATCCCTTCCTGTGGGTACAGACTTGTTGAGGGTAGGACCTTTCAGGTAGGTTATTTCAATTGAGAAGTGGCCCACTGTGTTTGAGATGGGTCTTAATCCTTTTACTAAAGTCCTCTAGGGAGAGCATAAAGGAAGAGGTGAGACTTAGAAACACCCAGCAATGTATGGAGAGAACACGGTAAAAAGTGCAGAGATGATAAGAGAGGACCTACAGAAGCTCTGGAGGTGGCCACTAGAATCAAAAGCTGAAAGCAAGGAGACCCAGGAGCAAAGGGCTGGCCATGTGCTTTGCCATTTGACAGAGGAGCCCTGTATGCCAGCAGCCTGTCTTCAGAGTTCAGGTATCATCCTGTTGGGACATTTTTATGCCTTAGAACTGTAAATTTCAAGTTAATAAATCCCCATTGTAAAAGTCAATCCATTTCAGGTAATTATATATATATAATTTTTATTAATAAAATTGATCAACATACAATGCTAACATTCTTAATGTATGAACATTCCATACTTGTTGTGTAATCAGTGGCTCACAATATCATCACATAGTTGTACATTCATCACCATGATCATTTCTCAGAACATTTCCATCACTCCAGAAAAGGAAATAAAAAGAAAAAAGAAAAAATTCATACATACCTCTCGTTGACCACTAGTATTTCCCTCTACTCAATTTATTTTAACATTTGTTCCCCATATTATTTACTTATTTTTTAATCCATAGTTTTTACTCATCTGTCCATACAGTAGCTAAAAGGAGCATCAGAACAAGGTTTTAACAATCATACAATCACTTTGCGAAAGCTATATCATTATATGATCATCTTAAAGAAATGTGGCTACTGGAACACAGCTCTATGGTTTCAGGCACTTCCCTCTAGTCTCTCTAAAACACCTGAAATTAAAAAGGGGTTATCTTTATAATGCATACGAATAACCTCCAGGATAACCTCTTGACATTACTTGAAATCTCTCAGCCACTGACTCTTTATTTTGTCTCGTTTCTCTCTTCCCCCTTTCAGTCGAGAAGGTTTTCTCAATCCCTTGATGCCGAGTCCCAGCTCCTTCTAGGATTTCTGTCCCATGTTGCCAGGAAGGTTTATACCCCTGGGAGTCATGTCCCATGCAGAGAGGGGGAGGGCAGTGAGTTTGCTTATCTAGTTGGCTGAGAGATAGGCAACATCTGAGCAACAAAAGAGGTTCTCTGGGGGGTGACTCTTTGGCCTAATTTTAAGTAGACTTAGCTTATCCTTTGTGGGGTTAAGTTTCATATGAATAAACCCCAAGTTTGAGGGTTCAGCCTATTGATTTTGTTGTCCTCACTGCTTGCGAGAATATTAGATCTTCTCCAAATGGGGAAGTTGAATTTTCCCTCTTTCTCACCATTCCCCCAAGGGGAATTTGCAAATACTTTTTTTATTCACTGTTCAAATCACTATGAGATTTATTGGGGCATCATTCTGGACAAACCTACAAAATCTCATACCCTACTCAAGATTCCATGCACTTGTGTTATTCCATTAAACTGTCCATATAACTTATATTAGGAAATGCACTAATCAAAATATAAATTTCATTTCAGGTATATTACATTCTGGCAACTGAAACAGAAGGTTAAACCAAAAACTGAAGTGGGGGAGGGGTGGAGGAACAGGTGGAGGGTACAAGGATGGAAGCTAGACTTCTCTGAATGTACCTTGCTTTATAACTGATTCTGAAACTATTAAATGTTATACATATTTTTAAAATTAATTATTTATTTTTTAAAATATACCAAAAAACACCAAACGCAGGCATTCTTAACTTTTGATTATTCCATTCTACATATATAATCAGTAATTCACAATATCATCACATAGTTGCATATTCATCATCATGACCATTTCTTGGAACATTTGCATCTATTTAGAAAAAGCAATAAAAGGAAAACAGAAAAAAATTCATACATTTTTCCCTTTCATTGATCACTAGCATTTCAATCTAAATTTATTTTAACATTTGTTCCCCCTGTTACTCATTTTTATTCCATATGTTTTTCTCGTCTGTCGATAAGGTCAATAAAAGGAGCATCAGACACAATGTTTTCACAATCACACAGTCACATGGTGAAAGCTATATCATTATACAATCATCTTCAAGAAACATGGCTACTGGAACACAGCTATGGCTACTGGAACACAGCTCTACATTTTCAGGCAGTTCCCTCCAGCCTCTCCATTACATCTTGACTAACAAGGTGATATCTATTTAATGCATAAAGATAACCTCCAGGATAACCTTTCGACTCTGTTTGGAATCTGTCAGCCATTGACACTTTATTTTGTCTCATTTCACTCTTTCCCCTTTTGGTCGAGAATGTTTTCTCAGTCCCTTGATGCTGAGTCTCAGCTCCTTCCAGGATTTCTGTCCCATGTTGCCAGGAAGGTCCACACCCCTGGGAGTCATGTCCCACATAGACAAGGGGAGGGCAGTGAGTTTGCTTATCATGTTGGCTGGAGAGGCAGGCCACATCTGAGCAACAAAAGAGGCTCTCTTGGGGGTGACTCTTAGGCCTAATTTTAAGTAGGCTTGACCTATCCTTTGTGGGGTTAAGTTTCATGTGAACAAATCCCAAGATTGGGGGCTCAGCCTATAGCTTTGGTTGTCTGCACTGCTTGTGAGAATATCAAGAATTCAACTTTGGGAAGTTGAATTCTCCCCCTTTCTCACCATTCCCTGAAGGGGACTTTGCAAATATTTTTTTATTCACTGTTCAAATCACTCTGGGATTTATTGGGGCATCACTCTGGACAAACCAACAAAATCTCATGTCCTACTCAAGGTTCCATGTACTTATGGTGTTCAATTAAGCTGTCTGCATAAGTTATATTAGGAAGTGCACTAGTCAAAATATAAATTTTGTACCAAATAAACATTTTTTGCTTTAGTCTCACACATAAGTTAAAATTTAAAAATATTAATTACCATCTATTTTCAGCACCCTGCAGTAATGACATTCCTTTGTTCTTCCTCATGCAAAAACGTTTTTAAAATTTGTACATTAATCACTATCACTATACAATCTAGGCATTCCTAGATTATACCATCTCAGTCTTTATCATCTATCTTTCTGATTTCATTTGTGCCCCCAACCCTCCTCCCTCTATCATTCTCAAAATGTAATACATATTTGAAAAAAATCGAAATTGAAAAAATAATAGTATAGTGTGTCAAATTGGTGACTTACCTTCACCAAGAGAAATTATAGGCAGTTCTCGCTTTGCCCAGTTCTGATATGCACAAATTTCAGTCACCATGGTTTAAATAACATCAGCCCCCCAATTACACAGTTCAGATTTCAGCTAGCACAATATATTTACTGTGAGCAATTATCTGAAGTACAAACTTTGCTGCTAGCTCCTCTACACAAATCACTATGTAAATAACAAAAGTGCATCATGATCAGCAACCAAAGTCTGATGGTGATTGGTCATTGAGCATCTGTACAAGAGCATTCATGCAATTCTATTGCCTCCTTGTTTCCAGTGATAAACCCACATGCAATGGATATTTGAAACAGGGAGTTGTCTGACAAAGATGAAAGCGCACCAAAGAAACGAAAAGCAATAATGCTGGAAATGAAATTCAAGTAAAACATATTGGCACTGTAGAAGAAATAGCTGACAATGGGAATGTTAACACTACTGCTGTTAAAGAGACTGTAGATATAAAGCCAAGAGAAGCTTAGTGAAGGTGAAACGAATGACGTAAAGGTTGTGACAAAAAGTGTAAAGATGTCACAGAGGAAATGGTGCTGCAGCAACATTTCATATTAAAGGAACTCTCAGGAGATTTCACACTTAAAGAGCAAAGAATAAAATGTTGGAAGCTAATCTAATGCTTATAGTGGAGTATGACAGTTTGCCAAGGCATAAAAACGATGTTTGCTTCATGTTGTAAAGTTGTGTGATGAGAAGGCAAGTGCTGTTCAAACACTTTAATTCTTAGTGCCCAATGTTTTAAGTTACAGTATACTAAATATTAGCTTTAGTATTTATTTAATTTCCCTGTATATTTATAATGGACAGTAAGAGTTTTTAGCGTTTGATAAAACATTTTTAAAGGCCCTAAACAATCGTAATTTTCCCATTATTATTAAGATTACTTTCACAGTTTCAGCTTGCATAATCATTTTTATTGTCCTTTACCATCTTGCAAAGCAAGGGCTGCCTGCATTTCAAGTGACTTTTAGGAAATAGTAATTTTGTCCATTCTTTATGGGATATATATTGAGGATAAAAAGAATAACAGAGAAATCTTAAACTCTTTCTATCAATCATGTTTAGTGATTATACTGGTATTATTATTGTAGTTGTTAGGAAACAAAATTTTTGGTGCAAAAGGAAAAAAGATGCATAAAGTAAAAGAGGTTAAGTAAAAACACTAACTTAAATGTAATAGGAAATGTCAATAGGAACTAATGATATAAATTACTTTAAAAAATTGCATTTCTGGAAACTGTAGGACCTGCCTCAGTCAAGATGGTAGACTGTGAAACCTCAGTACTCCATCTGCCTATAGAAGCTTTGAACAACCAGCAAGAATTGACAGAAACATCTTTCTCAAAGCTCCACAAAACAGTTAAAGGATTGCAGTAATTGGGCAAATGCCAGTCAAATGAAAGGCCACTAAAAAGGGGTGGCAGCTCCTGGTGCCCAGGCTGGTCCCTTACTGGCCCCTCACCCACACCACATCAGCTGTTGCAGAGCCAGCCCATACTCCCTGTGTGGATGCCTGGTCCTGGTTCCAGAAGGAGCAAGGGAACCCTTGTGTGTATATGGGCATATGAATGTCTGGCCCAGTCTGTTTGGTGTTGGCCTGCGGGACTCGCTGTTCTAGATTTGTCTTGCATGTAGAAAGTGGCTCACAGATTTCTCCCACGGAACACTGGGAGAGCAGTGAAGTGGCTGCCTGGGGCCAGGGATTGCTGGCTGTAGCACATGCAGTACAATGCCCAGAACAAGCTGTTTCCTAGAGAAGAGGGGACATTTCTATCTGTGTAAACGTGCATACCCAACACACCAAAATATCAAAATGTCCAGGTTTCAACAAACAATTACAAAACACACAAAAGAAACAGGACACAATGGCCCAGGCAGAGGAGATCAGATCTGGGACATACCAGACAAAGACTTAAAATAAAAGGCCCTAAATATGCTCAAAGTGCTAATGGAAAGCATGGACAAAGAACTAAAGGAAATCAGGAAAATGATAGGTAAGAACAAAAAGAATAGCAATAGAGAGATGGAAATTATAAAAAGGAACCAAATTGAGCTAAAGACCACAGTAACAGAAATCAGAAATTTTTTAGAGGGGTTCATGAAGATTGGAGCTGACAGAAGAACTGGTGAACTTCAAGATGAGACAATTGAGATCATTTAATCTGAGTGTCAGAAAGAGGAAAGAATGAAGAAAAGTGAACAGAACCTTAAGAATCTGTGACACATGATCAAACATACCAACATTTGCATTGTTGGAGTCCCAGAAGGAGAAAAAAAAGAGAGAAAGGGGAAGAGAGAATATTCAAAGAAATAGTGATTGAAAACTTCAATAGTGATTGAAGCTTTAACAAAATTTTGTTAAATTTTTCAATTTAACAAAAGACATAAAAGTATACACATCCGAGATACTGAACAAACTCCAAACAGGATAAACCCCAATATATCCACACTTAATATACCTATACCATGGTATAGTATAATCAAACTGTCAAATGTCAAAGATAAAGAGAGGATCCTGAAAGCCACAGAGAGAAGTAACAGATTATATACAGGGAACCTCAATAGGATTAAGTTCTGATTTTTCATTGGAAACCAAAGAAGGCAGTAGGGTGACATAGTTGAAGTGCTAAAAGCAAAAAAAAAAAAAAAAAAAAAAAAAAAAAAAAAAAAAAAAAAAAAAAAAAAAAAAAAAAAAAAAATTACCAACCAATAATTCTTTATCTGGCAAACCTATCTTTCAGTAATCAGGGAGAATTGACATTCCCAGATAAACAAAAGCTGAGGGAGTTTGTCACCACTAGAACAGCCCTATAAGAGACAGGGAGTTCTGCAGGATGAAAGGATAGGGCACTTCAGACAATTGACTGAAGCCACAGGAAGAAATAAAGATCTCTGGTAGAGGTAAAGACATGTAAAGATAAATACCAGTACTATTACATTTTTTATTTGTAACCCCCCGTTTTTACTTCTGACAGGATCTAAAAGGCAAATTCTTAAAATGTAATGATAAATTAATGGGTTTTGACTCACAATGTATAAATATGTAATATGGGACAAGAATGACATAAAGTTGGGGGATGGATGACTATAGGAACATGGTTTATGTATGCTATTGAAATAGAGTTGGTATAAAAGCAAACAAGATTTTGTTACAGATTTAGGATGCTAAATTTAATCCTCATGGTAACCACAAAGAAAACATCAGAGAATATGCAAACTCACAGAGACAGAACATAGAGTACAGTTTACCAGGTGTTGAGAGCAGGGGCAATGGGGATGCAATGCAAAATGAGTTGCAGGTTTCTGTTTGGGGTGAAGGGAAGGTGACGGTAATGAATGGTGGTGAGGGTACTGCAGCATTGCGGATGTGATCAGTCCCGCTGATTCTAGGAGGGGTTGGGATGAGGACACTTATATTGAGTATTTGTTTCCACAGTTAAGAAAAAGCAAAAGCAAAGAGATAATGACAATTAAATGACACTGACTGGGATTTCAGGATGGAGGGGAAAAGCCTGAAAGGAACAGGACATGAGGAAAATTGGAATATAGAATGTAAGCTTTATATCAGTGTTAAATCTCTTGAACTTGGTAACTGCACTGAAGGTGATACATAACTGTTTATCTTTGTTTATGGGAAATGTACTAGAATTATAATGTATTCGAGGAGTATAATGTGTGCTACCTGCTCTCAAATGTCCAGAAAATAGATAATATAATGGCGATAGATAGGTAGAGATATGGTGAAGGTGGCAACATGTTAAAATTGGTGGATCTGGGCCACAGTGGCTCAGCGGCAAGAACGCTTGCCTACCATGCCAGAGGACCCGGGTTCGATTCCTGGTGCCTGCCCATGTTAAAAAAAAAAAAAATGTGGATCTGGGTTTCTGGAGGTGTGGAGGTATTTGAGTTCTCTGTATGGGACTTATATTATTTTTATTATTTTATATTATTGAGAAATAATATGTAAAAAAAATGGCCTTTCCTTTTAACCCTTAAGAAAAGCCTAAAAATGACCAACACGGTAGCAGGGCACATCCCCAGATCCCACGCATGGGTTTATACACCATTCCCACTTAAAGGAAACAGGGCTCTTTAGAGTAATGGCTGACTCTAGGTCTGGCTCAGGAACTGTGGATATGTACAAGATGAACCTGGAATTTCTCATTTTAGCAGAAGGCAAAGAGCTATCAAAACCACTGGGGTAAGAGCAAAAGGTCTCCAGAAGCAACTTAAAGGGTTTCTCACCAGCCAAAGGCCAGTCAGTGTGACTATAAAATAATTGTAGTGGATTAAAACACGCCAAATGTTTAAACCCATGCATGTGAAATGATATTTAAACAACCACAAAAACCAGTGGTCACATTTGGAAAATTGTAGGGAACAAACTCATAATTTAAAAGAATGAAAAAGAAAGAGTTGACCATTCTTACTAGTTTCCTGAACAAGCTGTTAATCAGAGTAACCAAATAATTGATAGTAATAAAGAGTGATAATGTAGAAGTTTAATCATTTTGCATCTTCAAAATGTATAAGCAGTAGCAACCAATAACTGTTGATACAATTAGGTGAAAAGCACTGAGGGAACATTATCATGTTTGGGGGGAAGTCGTCTTTATGTAAATTTCCAAGTGAAGATGTTGGGTGCCCCTAAATTGTTCCGCATTTTAAGTATGAGTCTAACCAGCTTTGAGGTGTGAAGAGGCACTAACATGTTGTCAAATGGGAGCAGAGTTTCCAGCTGAGAGTTCTCCTGCCTCTAGAGAAGTTTTATAAAGGGATAGTTTAAGGTGGCTGATAACTAATAATTAATTTTAAGATTAAAATGGTAACCATTGTGCATCCTGATGTGAGCCAGTGGGATTGAGACAAACATGTGTGAAATAGTCTTTCCAAAAATTTGAACAGGAATCTGATGAAGTCTCTAGATCAAATTACCAGTTTATAGGAAATACACTGGGCTGAGAAACATGTTAAAGGAACACTTCCTCGACGCTAGAAGCAAAATCGTTAATGTGGGAGTTACAGGGAAAAAAATACAATGTTTTCTCCTCAACACAAAAATTTCACAAAAAATTAAAGAAACTCAAGGACAAATCAACCCTCTAATAAAAGGGACCCTATTTGGATTGGAACATACCATTTATATTTGAATACTCAATGGATATTTGATGCTGTTAAAGGAATTGTTACATTTTTTGCGGGATTATGGTCTTGTGGCTACATTAAAAAAAATCTTTGCCTTTAAAAAAATTTAAAGTCTATTTAAACCTGGAAAACCCTGACCCTTAAATCTCTTACCCATAAAATAAAGAAGTGGATTTGTTGCTCTTTGCTGCTTTCTCCTGTTTGGTAGCCACTCCCTCTTGTTTCCTTTCTCAGAATCTTACTGTAGTACTGTAATGTGCAAGCAATCGTGTTGCTTGTGAGTAGGCTTCATTTAATCGTGTGCCTCTAGGGCAGGAACTCCAGAGCTTAAGCTGGGATGGCCTGATGGCCCCCAAGGAGCTGCTGTGTGCTTTCTCCCTGACCGTTTGCCCCCTCCTGAGCAGGGTCAGAAGACACCAGTCAGGGGTCAGCCAGAGTCTTGACAAAAAAGAATTTATGGACTGGGATGAGTCAGGCTTGGCAGAGTGCCAGCCCTCTGTGTGGGAAGGTCTCATTCCTCAAGAGGTGATAACTAATTAATACCCATGTGGAAACCAGAAGTAAAAATCATTCGGGGAGTAATAATGATTTAGCACCTCCTTAAGGTAGCATAACTTGGGGAAGGCAGAACGGGACCCCTTAAGGGGAAAACCGGCACCTCTTATTTGCCAATATCCAGGCAGCCTTAATGGGCTGTTGACATCAAAGAGGTAAGAAGAAAACACAAGGCCACAGGTCTCGTCTCTGAACAGCTGTACACTAGAGGGAAACACAACTTTTTCAGCCCCCTGCCCCCAGGTGTCCTAAAAACAGTTTCAGACCACCCACAGGGAGGGTGCTGCTGAGCGACATGGCAAGCAACAAAGGGGAGTGGACTTGGGGCTGTCTGTGAGGAGAAGGGTGCAAAGAGCTCTTGCCCACAGTGTCTCGGATAACGTGCGATAGTTATAATCAAAGGTCATTGAAAAACCAGGCTTAAGTGTGGTATGTAGGCAGTAGGTGGTTGACCAAAATGGTGGATTTCCCAGGACCATGATTCAACCCTGAGGATAGGTGCCTGAGTGTTGAAAAAACTGTTTGGAGAATGTTTTTTGTTTCTTTTTTTATGCAATTTCTTGGTTCCCCCATCTGTGATCCCCTTATTTGAGTTGGAAATATGTAATCTCCATAGATACCTCCCTCAAACTATATATTTATTTGTCAAGGTTTACAATCAAACTATACGTAAATCAAGAACAAGAAGAAATGAGAATAAGAGAAATGCTATTCATTGAAATTGTTTCAGCCACGTTAGATTTTCTAAAATCACTTTATATTAATAAAATGATAGTTCCAGATGATTGTGTTGCTACAACCCCTAAGACTCAAGAACATAACTTATAGCTCTGTGGACTTTTTTACTAATGTCTTTTCTGAGTGCGAGAGCGAGGAGAGGCACATCTTGACTAAATCTTTAGTGTGCTTTACTGACCACCATGGGAGACTTAAATGTTCATGGTACCTGAAAAGTTTGGTAAAAAACAGGGCTGGAGTTCCGTGTTTACTTTTTGTGTCCCTACCTTTTAATTATTGGAATATGGTAGATACTCTGGTCTCATATGTTGAATTTCTTTCAAACCCTAAACACTACTAGAAAAAAATTAAACTAACTAACTATAACGATAAATTACTAGTTGCCTTTTTGCAGAAGCCATCGAATCTAGCTGAGCTCAAAAGGAATGTCAAATTTGGGAGTCCAGGGCGGGCCATGGTGGCTCACCAGGCAGAGTTCTCACCTGCCAGGCTGGAGACCTTGTTCGCTTCCCGGTGCCTGCCCATGCATAAAAACAAACAAAACAACAACAAAAAACAAATTTGGGAGTACTGTGGAGAAACACAACTAGATATCAGGAAAGAATGATTTTCTTAAAGATAAAACTGCTTTAAAAAAAGAGAGAGAGAGAGAGAGAGAGAGAGAAAGAGAGAGAGACCATATGGAATAGAATTTAAGAGCATGGTCTCTGGAACGAGACTGCCAGGGTCATATCTCAGGCCCAGGACTTACCAGCTGCATGACTTTGGGAAAATTACCCAACTTGCCGAGTCCTCATTCTCCTTACCTTAAAGCTGGGATGATAATACTGTACTTGGCTTAAGGCTTGTTGTGGGACTTAATTTAATACTGACGAGGCACATAGAACAGCACGAGGTATGTGGTGATGCTCCACAAACTTAACAGTTTATCTTACTAACATAATTATTCCTGATGCCTTGCTTGCCATTGTCCTTTGGTGTTGAGGCTTTGGTATCTAAGATTTTCATTAAGCATCTCAAGCATACGCACTGAGGGAACATTATCATGTTTGGGGGGAAGTCGTCTTTATGTAAATTTCCAAGTGAAGATGTTGGGTGCCCCTAAATTGTTCCGCATTTTAAGTATGAGTCTAACCAGCTTTGAGGTGTGAAGAGGCACTAACATGTTGTCAAATGGGAGCAGAGTTTCCAGCTGAGAGTTCTCCTGCCTCTACTGAGTTCTAATTGGATTAGCCAGGGAAGTTCCCTCCTGAGAACAGAGGAAATACTGAGAACATCAAAGAACTCCCTTGTTAAAACTTTTGTGATTTTCTTAAGTTAACCCAAAAAAATAACTAATTAGCTCAATCATATCTAGATCCTTGATCATTAAAATGATTCATTGGTTATTCATTAACTTTCTGTTCTCTCAGTTATGTTTTTAAGATATTTACAGTTGAGAAAATGGAGTAGCCCTTTCTCTGGATTAGTAAATAGAAGAAAATGAATTAAAAAAAAAACCTCTCCTATAGAGTTGCACAGTGCTTTGGACATCATAGGTGCTTAATAAACAATGATTTGTTTAGCTTTAATCATCCTGTTTTACATATGACTTAGATAGGAAGCAAAGTATGGAACAAATATACCTCAAATAAAAAGCCCCTGGCTTTTTTGGAGGAGAGCCTCAGTCCTCAAATGGAATGTAAAATTCCTACCCCATATTAGGTTTTGAATTGTTTGGATTCAAAGATTTGCCAAGAATAAGAACAGTACAATTAGGACAGCAAATGCCAATACTCGATGTAATCACTTTTATGCCTGGAGTCCAGATCTTGATGTAATTTATAAACTGCAGCTTAGTGATTGTGGCTTGTCTGTATATGAAATATATCATTTTCCCACAAAAGGATAAACCACTCCTGCAAAGATTGGAAAATAAATCCTCTCTTCAAATTCTTAAGTCCTTTCCTTGTCCTTATATGTATTCAGGAAATTTGGGGGATAGTTTGAAGAGATGAATAAACTCCTGATGAGTTTCTTTACAGGTTAATGTTTTAGACTGAGTATCTGGAGTAAATACATGTTGGTCAGTTATCTTTGAGAGTTTAAGGAATTCTTAAATGTTGTGTATTTTATAATGCAGTACTTCTCAGGCTTTGAGTAATGAGGTTCTCAAGTTGCACATTAAACCACCTGAGGATATTTTAAAATACCCACTCAACCACTGTCCTTCCCTCACTTCCAGAGATTATTATTTAATTGGCCTGGGGTGTGGCCTGAGTGTCAGGAATTTATAAATCTCCCCAGGTTGATTCTGATGTGTAACCAAGGATATGAACCTCAGCTCCCTCGAAAGGATCTGAATTGCTCTTGTTAGTTCACTACTGTGGGGAAATGCTTGCCTTCAAAGTATTGTCCTCTGGGTGTGTTTTACATCATTTTCAATTATTTTTCCTTTCTCCTTTGAACCCCGTGTTTTGAAAGAACCTCTCTTCTAAACAAACTACATTTAGACAATAAGTGGTTTTCCTATTTTTTTAAAGGAATCAAACATATGAAGTTGCCTATCAGGCTTCTTGATCTACGGGAGCTAACAGCTGTTACCACACTGAGTTAACACAATCTCCAGAATGACCCCTGAGTCCTCCACACACTTTCCATGGATAGATATGTGGTTTCTTTTGGGCTTTTTGAAAAGTTGAAAATAGTTCAGTGATCTCTGCTTGCTTTCTTTGTGGATCCAGGTCAGAATCTATTGATTACATAATGAGAGAAGCTCTCAGATTCTGCCCCTTTGAATTCTCACGTGCAACTATAGCAGAGCTCTTCACAGTTCCCTGATTGTAATGATCTTTTGGCTACCTTTCCACTCAAAACAGACATTGCCCTTAATTCCATCTCCACTCCACTCTTGCAATTTGATATGCATGAGAGCTAGGAGCTTGTGATGGGTACAGTGAAGGTAAAGATATCAAAGAGACAGTTTCTGAGAAGAGGTGCATTTGTTGGGCTCTAAAGGGTGGTGTGGTGGTTTGGAGCATGTTCTTAAAACATGTTCTTAAACTTAATCCAGTCCTGCAGGTGTGAACCCATAATCAGGAAGGGTCTTAATCCTATTAGTGGATTTTTAAGTAATATAATATAAGCAGAATGAAATTCAGAAAGAGAAAGCCACAGAGGGGTGCAGCCAGAAGCCAGTATCAACAGAATACTGAAGAGAAGGGAGAGGCTACTATGTATGTCTACTGTCATGTGACAGAGGAGTCAAGGACCAAGGCTCGCTGGCAGCCACCCCCAGAATGCCAGTCTCCAGGAAGAAAGCATTGCCTTGATGACACCTTAATTTGGACTTTTTCTTAGCCTCAAAACCATGAGCTCATAAATTCCTACTACTTAAGCCAGTGCATTGCATGGTATTTGCTTGAGCAGCCAAGGAAACGAAAACAGATGGCATGGGTCTCGAGATACAGAAGAAGGGAAAGAGCATTCCAATGGAGAGACAAAATAACCTGTGCAAAGATTGGTGGCATGAAAGACATGTCCAGCTGGAAGGTGTTTGTAGTGATGGGGTGGGGAGGATCTGGAGAGAGGTTGGTGGAAAGGATATAAGGTTTCTGAAGTGGATCAAAATTGGAAAGGGACTTGGCTGCTACTGTAAGAAGTTTAGTTTTCCAGGAAGACTAAATGGAATGTACCACTTTTTTTAAAGTAAGGTAGTAACATCTGATGTGTATTTTTAGGAATTTTATATTCTATATTCTAGCATCTTGTAAGCAATTGGAGCAGAGGGAGAGAGACATGGCAAGAGAAACAGTTCTCATTAAGATATTGAAAAGCATGGGTATTATATAAAGAAGAACCTGAACTCAGAGAGGGATAGGGATTCTAGAAAGGATGGTTTAATTTCAAAGAACCTCTGTTGTATCCTTTTAAAAAAATCCTTAAACCCAATCTAATCATGAGAAAACTATCAGACAAACCCAGATAGGGGACATTTTACAGGATACCTGGTCCGACTACCTCAAAACTCTTAAGGTCATGAAAAACAAGGAAAGACAGAAACTGTCATAGGCCAGAGGAGACTAGGAAGACATGACAACTAAATGCAATAAACGATATCCTGGGTTGAATCCTGGAACAGAAAGAGGATATTAATGGAAAAACTGATGAACACTAAATTAAGTTTGAAGTTTTGGAGTTTAGTTAATAGTAATATACCAGTGTCAACTTATTAATTTTGACAAGGACATATGGTAATTGTTTTAGTTTCCTTGTTGCTGAAGCAAATACTGTGTAATGGGTTGGCTTAAACAATGGGATTTTTTTGGCTCATGTTTTTGAGGCTAGGTGAAGTCCACATGAAGCTGTCATCAAAGTAATGCTTTCTTCCTGATGATTGGTGTTCTGGGACTGGCTGCCAGTCATCCTGGGTCCTGTCACATGAGCGTGCACATGGTGGCCTCTCCCTTCGCCACCAGGCTCTGTTGACCTTCAGCTTCTGGCTGCCCCCCCTGTGGCTTTCTCTCTGTCTGAATTTCATTCTGCTTAGAAAGGATTTAGTAATAGGATTAAGACCCATTCTGACCCACCTTAATTGAAGTGCACTCATCAAAAGGCTCTACTTACAATGGGTTCACACCCACAGGGCTGGATTAAGTATAAGATCATGTTTTTCTGGGGTACATAGCTCCAAACCACTATAGAAATACAAGATGTTAACGATAGGGGAACTTGCTGCGGGGTTCATTGGTCTCTAAAAAAGTGATATAGACCAGAAGTAGAGAAAAAGACAAATTTACTTAGTAAAGAAAAAGGTCAAGTTGATCAGTGGTCTTAACATTTTTGCTTGTGTGTCCCCTAAAAGAACATTGAAAAAACTATAACCTTTCACGTTATTAAAATGACAACTAACATTTTCTATCATAAGTTTAACAAGATGCAAAGCATGTGATTACAACGTGGAATGAACTGAAATTTTGTTTTTAGTATGCTTCCAAGAAAGTTTATACCTGCAGATTCCATACATTCAAATTTATGAAACATGTTCACCATTGGCTTAAAATTTTAAAAAAAGCAAATTTTTATTCTTAAACCAATCTGAAAAATCAATTTACTTTGTCAGAGAAAATGTTGACTTCTAATGGCACTGTGCATCTCATTTCATAATTCTAATATATTGCCAAATAGGTGAGGCATGGAGCTTTGCCACAGATTTGTTACCTGATATTTTAGTTTGCTAAAGTTGCTGAAATGCATTATACCAGAAATGGACTGGGATTTATTAGCTTCCAAGTTTACAGTTCTGAGGCCATGAAAATGCCCAAATCAAGGCCTCGGCAGGACAATACCTTCTTCCTAAAGAAAGGCTTCTAGCAATCTGGGCTCCTCTGTCACACGGCAACGCACATGGATGGCAGTGTCTCTGGTTTCTCTCTACTCTCCTAGGTTTCTTT
This sequence comes from Myrmecophaga tridactyla, assembly GCA_004026745.1. Taxonomy (NCBI): domain Eukaryota; kingdom Metazoa; phylum Chordata; class Mammalia; order Pilosa; family Myrmecophagidae; genus Myrmecophaga; species Myrmecophaga tridactyla. The sequence goes on from PVIY010004180.1 coordinate 47,207, forward strand.
GCTTCCACCTTCTGGCTTCAGTGGCTTCCTCTCTCTGTGGTTTTTCTGTTTTCTGTGTCCTTATCTCTCAGCTTCTCTATGCCCTTTTCTGTCTTTTGTCTCACTTTTTCTCATCCTCTTATAAAGTATTCCAGTAAGAGGATTAAGACCCACCTTCAATCAGGTGGGTCACATCTTAACTTAAAATCCTACTCACTGGAAGGCCCGACTTATAATGGATCCACATACACAATAGGTTTACACTCACAGGAGTGGATTAGCTTTAAGAACATTTTTTTTCTGGGGTGCACACAGCTTCAAGCCATCACACCTAATGTGTTTAACGAGGAGCCACCCTTTACTAAGGAATTTTTTGATTTGAGCTCAGGGACTCTCCCTCTTCAGAGAACTGTTCCACTGGTGCCTAAGAGGTATTTATACCCTGGAGTAAAACACCATTGTAAAATTGATTTGGGAGGGATTGGAGGGGAGAGAACCGTGGTTTTAAGACAAGGGGCATATGGAAATTAAGAAGTTGGAAATGGATTTATGTAAAACCCTCTCTGCCCTTATATGTTCTGAGATACTACCGTATCACTCCCTCTGAAAACCAAGGTAGAGGCTCTGAGAGGTGTGGAATAGAGCTTTAGAATAATGCTGGGTAATGGTAAAACTTACTAAGGACCAGAGAAAAGGTGACTGCTTAATGTTGAAATCATACCAGAAGTGGGAAGCAGTAAATTTCTAGCTGTGCTTATTAGCACTGTCTCGTCTTCTGTCTGTGCTCTCCAGGAGTGCCCACCTTTTTTCTCCTCTTTTGTCTCTCCCCTCCGTTTTCCTGTCTCTGCTTTATGTGACAATATTGGCAACCTTGAGCACCATTCTTTTAGCGAAGTGATTTTAGCAGTGTCGTCATTGAACAAAATTCCACTGAAACAAAGTAGGATTTCTGAGTAAGGAGATTTGGCCTATGTAATTTTTAGACCAAAAGTGCTATAGAGATCGGCATCATTGAATGGCTATTGATAGAACAAATGCATGCAATTAATGAGGTATTTCAGGGTTTTAAATAAGGCAACCCGTCTTAAATATATATTTTAAAATTTAAATTAAGGTACATAAGAAGATTTTTTGCCTTCCATCACTTAAGTTTAAAAAGATATGTAAAGTAAAAATACAGGTTTTTAAACAATTTTTAAATATGCCTATTTAAAATCTGTCTATCTAGACTTTGCCAAATAAATGATGGGGTATAAAGATTATTTTGTATTCATTCTTGGATAAACATGATAGTGCACATTGGTGATTATACTTAAGATGTGTGACATACCGATCTAACTGTTGTCATTACATGTGTGCAGGTGTCAGTTATAAAGCTCATTAATATAAAGGGCTAATAAAAAGGTGCTCCTGTGATTCAAGAACCCATGTCAGATAGCAAAATAGTCTGTCTTACTCATCATAGGAATTCTGCTCTGTTTATTAAGTCACGTACCTTATTTTTTTTATTTTAGGACACTGGGTCACAGTAGGATTAATGGATTAAGGAAATGTAGAACTGATTAGCATATCTTCCCTGTATAGAAAACTTGTCATTTGTTTTGTAGGTGAAGTTTTGCTGTCATATAACAACTTTTCATTATTTTCTTTTAGAACTTCTTCATTCTTCTGGGTGATTAGTAAGACAGCTGTAAATTTTAAATGGGCAGTGAAGATTGACAGTTGATCTCACCTCTAATTGGGCCATTAGCTGGTCCAGTTTGAGAATATTTTAGGACCCAGGGTTTTGTAACCTGGAGTTTACAGAGCCTCAGATGCTCCCTAAGGGGACTTTATGAATCACATCAAAGTATAACAAATGTTATATGTGTGGGCACATACCCACAGGTTTCATCAGAAAGTCAAATAATTCTGTGTACCCCCAAAAAGTTGAGAATGCTTTTTTGTTCAGTTTCCCTCCTGTACAAGACTGTGGGACAGACACAATGATGTCTTCAAAAACACTGGGAAGTAACAACCATGTTTGCATTGCAGTACTTCTTCAGCCACATACAATATCAATTCCAGAGTAATTTCTCCTGACCTTCTCTGTCTTATTTTAAGATGTTACAAATCTAGTGTAATCCTACTTGTGTTACAAATTACCCATGCTAATTTACGTTCGAAACAATCTAGAGAGCCCAGGCAATCTCAGATCTACTGTTGATTCCACATTTCTTTTGGGGTAAATATTTGCTGTTTTTTTTTTTATTTACATCATTTAAATGATGTCAGAACAAAGTTCACAGAGAAAAATGGAATTTTAGTATTATTGATGTTACATTTCTAGTAAACCATCTAGATATAAGTGGTCAGTAGAAAAATTGTGAATAAATGATATTACGAAATACTTTTTTAATCTTTATCTAACTGATACCAATTTGTTTAAAGCATAAATGATCATAGTTGGTATAGAGAGGAGAACAGCAAGAGAAAAATGGGAAACAACCAAAAAAATTTTGGGAGTAGATTTTTTTGCTTGAATTTATACTTTGTTTTCTTGAAGGTTTATCACTCTACTATCGTAAAAGAATATGTCCAATGGTATTTTATTGTTTGATATAATTAAATAATTAAAATATATGCTGACCAACCATAGTACTTAAAATATATATACTATTTAACATAAAATAATTAAAATAAATGCTGACCAACCATGGTACTTAAAACAATTCAGGGATTATAAACCAATACTGGATCAAAAAGCTCTCAACATTATTTTCTAAAAATACATGATCTAGGCTAGTTCTCAAATATATGCAAATAAGCATTACCTGGAGAATTTGTTGAAATGCATGTCCCTGGGACTTCACCGGACAAGCATTCTAATTTAATAGTTCTGGAACTAGAGTATGAGAGACATAGGAATGTTAGTGGATGATATGGAATGAGTTTGTGCTCCAAAAAATTATTGTGGGCCCCAAAGAATTTTATATATGTGGGTTATATCAATTGACATGTACCATATTAAAAAATTGAGATATTAAAATATTAATGTTTATTAATTTATCTAAAATAACAATAAGCCCATTCATGTTAACATAAAAATGTTTTTATTAAAAGTTTTTTCAGAGTAAAAGAAAAAACATTAGTGCAAAAAGTGGCATTATCTTACTTTTTGAAAATCTCTTTACTGTCTGGCTTAATAGAAGACAGCTGGATATCCAATTTGCTTCTGCATTCAATCTGTTGGAATATGTTTTGGTTGAAGTCTAGAAGAAAATCCAGCTTCACATAGAAAAGAGAGGAATATTTTAATACCTTTTTAATATTATACCAACACTCCACAAGTCATAGTTTCTTAAAGGTTATTTGCAACGTGGAATTTGAAATCATATCATTCAGCTTATTTATTTATTTATTTTTTTACTTTTATGTATGAAAATCCATTGTTCTGTCTTGCATTTTGAATGGATTTTTATCAGTGCACGATTTTGTACCATTATACATTTGGTCAGTTGGAAAATAGTGGTCATTAAGTTATGCAGATCTTATAGCATAACATTTTTTACTATCACCTTGATGTCATCAGACAAGCCTTTAAGCTGTTAAACTCCTGGTGGAACATGTAAAAGTTTTCAAAAATGCTGAAGGTTCAAATTTTATCACTGGCAACGAAAACTGTCTGTTGTTTTCCTTGAAGAAACAGGCTCACTTTGTTCATTTTTGAGAAAAATTCTGCCAAATACCTCAGTCAGAATAACCACAGTTTATCAGTTCTTTAAGTAATAATGGTGGTCCATGAAAAAAACAAAATAAAACCAAAAAACCAAAAAACCCAGCTAGTTCAGCCTGCAGGTCATTTACATAAGAGCTTTTCTTTTAGACAACAGTTGTACTTCAGTTTGCTGAAGTGCTTCATGTATACTTCCCGTATTGACACACACATGCAAACATTAACAAGACCTGTATTCAAGGGTGAAGATTTAATAAAAGCATTAATTCTGACTGCTTCATCAAGGACAATAACAAGGGAAATTAATTGGCTTTTCTTCTTCACTGCTAATGTGTGGCGGTGAAGAATGCCTTGACTATTTGCTGCCACTGCCTTGTTTAATGCTAAGAAACCAGCAGTTTTCTCCACTATAGCATTTGCACCATCGGTGCAAATAGCACAGTGAAAAAGACAAATGATATCTTTACGTAATTCTAACAAATATTGTCAACCTCTGAGGTCTTGAGGACTCCTAGGAACCCACGAACGGTACTTGGAGGGTCACTGGTAGGTGGGTTAATTGCTTTGTCACCCCTTTCTCCCCCAATCCCCTAGCATTGTAATAATTTTAGTGCCCTGGCTGTATTCCATAGCTTCCTAATACCGTTTGGAGTATCTCTTCGTGAGATGGGAAACAGTACCATGACCCTAGATAGAATGGGAAATTCACTTTCATTGTGTTCTTGAGTTTATAGCACCTACAGTGTGCTGGTCCCTTTGAGATGCTGAAGCAGGGTTATCCCCCATCTCTGCCCTTGGATATTCCCTCCTGCATATCAGTAGGCACAGATTAAATGCCTTCCGTTGTTCCCTTAGTAGGAAGAGATTTTGTTTGCATTTAGAGTGCTTATTACATTGTTGTCTTGCATCTTCATTATTACGTTTTAAAAAATTTGTCATTCCCTTAATAACTTGCTTAAGGACCGAAATGAATAATCGTTTCTTTTGTAATCTTACATGTGGTCCAAAAAAAGGGACAGCATTTTGCATTTGTCTGAATTTAATGAAATCAAAACTGAAAGCAAAGCAAAACAAGTATGCCGTTAGTTGCACATTTCCTGATTGCTAGCATTGGAATGATCAAAAGCGGCGAACGTGGTTTTTACTGCTGTGGTTTAGTTCCCTGCTCGCTGCACCTCTTGGGCCCCAATATTCCAACAAATATTCAAATTGGAGCTGGAGTTCTGAGCGGCAGGGTACTGGGTGTTCCGGAGGCGCGTGTTTGTACATTGTTAAAACCTGGCAGGGGTGCACTAGCTAGGAACCTGCAGGCGGGGCTCGGCGCCCCCGCCCGCCCAACCCCCGGCTCGGGCCGGCCGAGCGCCGTGCCCATTTAAGGAGGCGGACCGTACCACCAGAACTTTCTTAACAGGGGATATGCAGGCGAACTCCGAACAACTTTGAGGGAGCCAAAAGGAGATTTCCTTAACTTTTCCAGCGCTGGCCCGTTTTCCCGCGGTGGTTGGTGGGCGCTGTGCGCCGGCAGGTTTTGCGCGTGAGTCCCTGTGGTGACCTTCTTAGAATTCGCCCCGAGGGATCTTACTCGCTCCGAATTCAGACGCGACGTTCCCCGGGCTCGTAAAAAGTGTATTTCTCCTGCAGAGGCCCCAGTGCCCGGATGTCCATCAGGATTAGCGCAAACCAATACGCTCCGAGCCCGCAGCGGCGCTGAGGACGCCGAGCTCGGGAGCAGGTAGTCCCGTAACATTTGCGGAGTCGCGCTGGGGAATCGTCCCCGCCCGGCTCTGGCAAATGGTGACCGAGGCGCTGGCAGAAGGGCCCGCGGGTTGAAAGCGCTCATGGACAGAAGACATTTGGCTCTATAAGCTGAATTATGGCAGCCCAGTCAAGGTAAGCCAGGCACTGAGAGAAACTTTTAAAATATGCTAATGGCTAGGGGAATTGAAGGTTGGGGGTGGGGGGAGGGTTGGGGTGCTGGGAAGACGGGCAGGAAGCAGCTTTGTCATTGCTTTCTTCTCATCATTCGTGATGCTGTGGTTCTTATTTAATGTCAGATTCAGAACAGTTTGGCGAGCATGCTAGATACTGTTATAGTGGAAGGAGTAATTGAGTTGAAGTTAAAATTAAAGTTAAATTTCCTCCTCTTCCAAAAAGCAAAGAAAAAAAAAATGCTGTTGAGGGAAATTAAATTGATTTAACTTGCCTGCCTTTAATCAAATTTTCATTTAGTTTCTCTGTGCACCTTCCCTTTGGTCCCCTAGATTTCTCATTGAGGTCTTGAGCGGACTTTAGAAATACAATTAAATACCAGTTAATGTCTTGGAGGTGGTGGGTGGGAATTTGCCTGGTGAGTGACTGAAAATTTAGTGCTCAAACGTACCTTTTCACGTAAAACGGCACAGCTTGTGTGAATCTGCTGAGTAGGCAGAGACCGAGAATGTACCCGGGTTGGTGAAGGGGAGAGAAGATAATGAACTGCAGTTGCTGTCAGCAGCAGCAGTGTAAGACGCTCTAGCCTTGTCGTTACATGGCTTGTTACTTGCTTTGGAAGGAACGTTAGAAAACGTTAAAAAAAAAAAAATCGATTAGTGTGATGACAAGCGGTGATGATTATTATAAGATTAAAATTGTTCTATGTGATTTCATTTTAGTTATGACAGCAGTTCCTGCTGAGGGAAACTTAGGAGTTCTATATACATTTTTTCCCCTTTACCTTTCAGTTTTGCTAGAAAGCACTGTGGTCTCACACTTCTAGTCTTCATTTAAAATGAAAGGAGCACCGTACAAGGTCATATACAGAGTAGTATAGTGATTTTGGAATGCCTGGGAAAGCTAACCTAATTTCAGAACTGAAGACCCAGCTAGAACTCTCAGAGAAGTAGATGTTTTAATGTTGAAGTTTGGGCTTGATGAGATTTTTTTTCTTGAGAGAACTTTCTAGGAAGGAAGGAACTACTCTTTATGTAAAGTACCTCCTTAAGTGCTTTTTTATATTTAATCCTCTCAACTCCGGTAAGTAGTTTAGCCCCTGCCCCCAATTTATTGATTGTTCTAATAAAGAAGGAGTTCTAAAACTGGGGCCAACTAGTGTGAGAACTTGGATGAGAAACAAAAGTTGAGTCTTTATTTTTCTTACCCTTAACTGAAATTTAGTATTTCTAGTAGCAGTGTAGACAAAAATAGAGTAGTAGTTGATTGTCAGTACTTGTGGTATTACCACAAATAGAAAATCACATATTTTCATGTATCGTTAGAATTGTTGCAGATCTTTTGAAATATCTTTTATACTCACCACTACTACAAAATCGAGGAGCTGCTTTATCTGTTTTAAAAAACCCATATACTACCAATTAGTCTTTAAATAGTTTGATAAGGGTATTTCTATATAATTGTTTCTTTTGTAATCTTATGCATTTTAGTAAATACATTTTAAAACATTCTGAGGGGAATTTATAGTCTTCACCGAACTGCCAGAGATGCATGGTACGAGAACTCAGATTAAGATACCTTGATTTAAGAAGTTAAGTAAATGCCATCTAACAGAGCTCAGTAATATGGTGCTGGGATTTGAACCCAGATCTGAGTGGTTCCAATCCCTGAGCCCTTAACCTAATGATAATAATAAAATAATAGCTAACTTGAACACTGCTGTGTACCAGGCATTGGGCTAGCAGCTTTAATTCAGTTGTCTCATTGACTCTTCTTAGTACTTAAATCAATAAATACTTTTATTATCCACTTCTGGCAGTTAAGGAAACTGAGGCCCAGCCAGGCTGTTTCTTGCCTGAGGTCACACAGGTGGAGCAATGACTGCTCTGCAGCCGTTCTTCCCTTACATGCTGCTACTTTAATGCTGAGGTGAAGTTTTGACAAGGATCTTCAAAATCTCAGTAAAAATGTACCAGAAAGCAATTTCTACTAAAATTGTTTTGCTACAAGATGTAATAATCTGAGTTATCAGTGTAGTAGTTCAACTTGCCAGCATTTGAAATCAGAGGCCTGCATGTATTTCTGCTCCTCTAGCTCTCCACCTGGCCTTCAGACATGCCCTTGAACCGGTAACAAAGATGCAAGGCTGTTGTGTCAGTTGTTTTCTAAGCCTTCATTTGGGAGTAGATCTCACATGTTATCAATGTCCAGTTTCTTTAGTCCCACCTGGAATGTAGTCCAAGCCCATTCAAACTGCCTGCCTTGTGGGAGAGTAGGTCATCTTTGGGATCTAAAGAGAGACAGTATGGGGAGAAGATTCCAGATATTTTAGGGTTTCAGGGAAACCCTAAAGCTGGGCCAAGGTGCCTGGAGTAGTGCTAAGCGAAACTGAAGCATCACTGGTGATATATGATCTGGGGTAGTAAAATCTTGCCCGTGTGCTATGCAATATTTGTTTACTCTTAAAACAATTAATTTAGATTGGACTCATTGTACCTAAAGACTTGCAGCTGTTTGTTCGATCCACAGCAATTTCATAGTGCAGGGTTTAAAGAACTTATAGAGGAAACTGAATTTTGTAGCACTGGTAGTGAATATAGGAATTGATTATGGCACTTGTTTCGTTATTTGGCGTTTCTTTTCAGGTAATGTCAAACTTGATTTGATATGGGTGGGATATGACTAATTTTTCGTGGGACTAGGCTATGTATTTCCTTCTCTGTAATCGGCTTCTTAAGGCAAGAAATTGTCTTAACACTTTTTAGCTTCCCATATATAGGCTTAGAAATATTTTGAATGAGAGCGGGATCACCTAACTATTTCTTGGCCTGTGAACTTTTATAAATTGTAGTTATATATTCCTCTACCTCATTCAAAAACCTAAAAGTAGGGAATTGATTCTTTTTATTTTTCTTTTCTGATTGGTTTCATCACCTCAAAGGCATTTATTGAGTTAAATGTGAATTGCCTAGGTTTTAGAAATTAGATTTTTGGTCACTGTTTTGAAATCAATGCGTATTTGGTTTATTGCGCTTTTGGAGTTGTGGAAAAAGATCATCACTTAGAAATGCAACATCGGTTACAGTAGGATATGTGCTATGTCTCAGTTCTCAGGTTAGTGTGTTCTTTCTTTGGAACCTGTAAACACAGGCACATAGAATTGCATTCCTTGTGGGAATTGTAACAAACTTGCTTTCTTTAATATGAAGTAGTTACAGATCATGGCTTTAGTTTCTAAGTTCTGATCTTATGCACATAGAGACTATGCATTTATGGAAGTATAATAATTTGCATGCCCTCTTTTTGGAAACTAGTAATCCTGTGGTGGGTAGGGTGTGGGCGTGGAAAACTAACAGTTTATAGAGCCATATTTTTCTGTGGGAATAAACTTGCTTTATATTGAGGAGTGACTGTTGATAGATAGAACAGAAGTGGGGGTGGAGGTGGCGGCGGCCGCGGCGGTTTTGTCTACTATCCGACTGCACTATCTCCCTCATTGAGGCAATCCCCAAATTCTAGAAGGGAATACATACCTTCAGCTACCATCAGGGATTAATCAGTTATACAAGCACCTTGAGCTACCTGAGAAGCCCCCACTCATCGCCCATAGATTTGTGGAAGCAGTGTTAGGGAGTGGAGGAGGGGGAGTTGAACTTAATTCTTTAGGAGACTTGCATAAGGAATCACTTTGAGACAGACTGCAAAAAGTTGACTTTTAAGTCAACTCCCCCATGGTTTTCTTCTTTTGAATTGGACTGAAGTTAATGAAACTTCTAAAAAAACAAAAAAAAAAAAAACAAAAAAAACAAAAAAAAAACCTATAAAGAGGCAAAGTCACATTGTTCCCAAGACTGTTATAAAGCCACTTTTTGACGGATATCTTTGACTCTGGTGAGGAACTTTTCCAGTGCAAAAAGCATTGCTCTGAAACTGTTGTAGAACCAGCGGTGTGCCTACCCTCTGCCCCCACCCCTTATGCGCGACTGATTACCTGGGGAGAAAATACATGAAAACAAAGAAGCTCTGATTAAATATGAGCAAACATCACAGAAGAATAATATGGTATTTTGGAAAGTGCAGCTCAAGAAAGTGACTTAAAGAAGGGAATAATTTAGGCAGTATTTCGACTCAGTGAATGCCCTAATTCCCCACCCCCACCCCATGCTGACACCATTGTAAACTGTGTCCTTGACAGAAGAGAAATGCGGACAGGTCTTCGAAGTGATTTCCTTCTCCTAAGTGATTTCCTTCTATTTCGTCCTGAGAGCTCAGCTGAGCTTCCTGACTCATAACATAGCCTAGGCTTCCTCCATGATAAAGACTGAAGAGAAATGAGTCACTTTTTCAGCCAGCTATTTTGTGGGGATATTCTTTTTCAAATTAACGAAGTGATATCTTGAGAGATTTAGGGGATTCTATACCATAATAGAAAAAATTATTCAGTACCTGGTCCTATACTCTTTTGAAAATTGGAATAAATGCTGCATTTAAAAAAATATTTAGATTTCAGAGTTACTTAGGAATGAAATATAGTGTCTTAATCATTGCTAAGAGAGACGTCGCTCTCATCTTGGTTCTGTAATTTATTTTATTTTAGTCATACAAATCTATGTAGGATTACAAAGCTAATTAGCTTTATTACTGCTTTGGGGGTATAACATACAACTTGATTTCCTCTAAATATATGAACTTAGTTTTTTATTAGCGAACTCTGTCCCATTCATTTGTTTTCCAAGATTGGTGTAAACATATTCTAATATTCCAAGATATCCTTCTTTATGAGTTATGGTAAGGGACTGCAAACAACATTACATTCTGATTATTACTTGGAAATACAGTTTACACCTTTAGGACAAAGTTAAATATGTTTCATGGCTCAGATGTGCAAGCATAGCGAGCTGGGGTATCATAATTTTTTTGTTGTGGTTCAGTTGTATTTTATTAGTATATTGTAGGTGTATAATTTCTTTTACAGCTCAAATGATTATTTTTTTATTTAAATGAAAAGAGTTTTGGGAAAAACTGTAGTGGTAATATTTCATCTTATTTGACTGTAGCACGTATATTCATTTGCTCAAGGTAATAATACACAGCAGGTAGAAGGTCCAGTATTTTGCTCAAATATAAATGTGCCAGATAAAGTTTAGATTTAGAGCCCAGAGGAAAAAAATAAAAGATTTTAAAGTTTTGGTGTTAATGCTCTGGGCACCCATAAGGAATTAACTTTAAAGCCATCCAAGTGCTAACTTTTTGTGTTTTGGCAGTGATCAATGTTGGGAATCCTCTCCCTGTGTAAACAGTTCCCTTTTCTTGTCTGTCCACAATGAGTTAAATCTTAAGCTGATGGCCTGAAAGTCTTGTTCTGTGGTGAAGTTCTGTTGTTCTGAGTTGGTTTATTGGCTTTTTTTTTTTCTTTTTGGCTTTGTTTTTAATTTAACGAGAAATGAACTGTTAGAGTCCTAAGATTCTATTACTCAAAGCCATAATTTGGTGTCAGATTTAATATATTAAGAGGGAACCCCAGCGGTGACATTGTCTTGTCTGAAGGAACTGAAGCAAACAGAGATGAAAATATATTTTATTTTTATTGACACCTAAATTGTCTTTATTTTGGTATTAGGTATTATATTTCCAAAGGGTCCCCACAGTTTGACCTCATTCTAAAAAGTACCAAGAATTGTTTTCTTCCTTCATGGCTCATGTGATGAATGCTTGGAAACTTGTACGCCACATGATCCTTTGTTTGGGTAGGCTGGGGAGAATTAAGGTTCTGACTCTTGAGTCAGTGGCTTGCCTTTATTTTGCCCAAAAGAATATTACTTTCTTTTCAGTATTGCTGACTGCTAGATTGGCAATAAAGCAAATGAAAGTAAAAGAATATCTTAGGGGTCATGTCATATTAGGTTCAGTGTTCTCAAACTTGATCCCACCCTAGAATCACCATGGCAGCTTGTTAACTCTGGCTCCCCTCCCCGCAAGAGATTCTGATTGGGCAGGTCCAGGGTAGAGCCTGCAGGCTCTGGGGCAAGAGGTCCATGGGCCAACAATTGTGAAATAGTGTGTGTGCATGTGTGTGGTATGAATATCATATAAACTGTGTCATGCAGGGTAATTAAATTTTGGCATAATTTATGCTCATGTATACAGATTGTTTCCCCTCCCTTGAATTAGCTGGGAGATTGATAGAGAAGGCAGGTATTTAATTTCATAAATTCATTTACATACTTTTTTTGGCTTTTAAAAAGGGGAATTTATTAACTTGCAAGTTTACATTTCAAAGGCTGTGAAAATGTCCGAATTAAAGCAAGGCTATGGAAATGTCCAGTGTAAGACATCCAGGGAAAAATACTTTGGTTCAAGAAGGCCAGTGATGTTCAGGGTGTCTCATCTACATACTTTTAACTCTGTTAGTTAAAATGTCCACATGTACCTATATTTAAAAAAATACAAATAAAAGTTTGCATATATGGTAAATTGATTACTTGGGAAGAAGAGTTAATTTTTTTCCAAAAGGTATCAAGAAGTAATGTTCAATGTTTGATGATGCCGTGCTTTATCAAGTTTGTTTCTTCTCAAGGACTTGGGTATTTAATTTACCCCTTCCTTTTCTCTGTGGGCTCTCTCCCTAAACTGCTTAGCTAACTCATGCCGCTTTCCACCACGGCAAACCCCAGTTTATCAGGTGGCAGTTGTTTTCCTTCCCAGGGAAATGTTAACAACTGTGAATTGGTTGATTATGTTCGAACCCTGTGATACTGAAATAAAAGTGTTTTTTGTGGTGGTGGTGGTGGTGGTTGCTTTAACTAAAGCATTGCTTAGGTGTACTGTTGTTGAACAAATAGTGTTCAACAAGAAGTTTTAAATGAGACTTCTACTGAGAAGTAAATGTTAAAATTATAATAGATGTCACTTCCTGTAACAAAATCAGGAAACACTTTCTGGTATGTGGGTGTTGTAACTTTTCAATTCTTGGAACTTTCCTTCAGGAAACTGTCCTGTCAAAAGCAAAGCAGTCCATAAAATATGAAGCACAACTCCCAAACTGTGCCGTGCAGTATAATTAAATTTTGATTTGGTGCATATGTTTTTTGTGGTCATAACAGACTTGAGATCATCACATGACTTTCATCCTGGATAATGTGCTCTAGATAACTTGCTAAATTGCTTCTCCCTCCTTCCCACATTTCCTTTGCTTTAAAAATACAGGTGTGTCTGATTTACTCTGTAGGTGAATTTATGGGAAGTAGTGTAAACTTAACCAGTTCCCATCCTTTTTTGTACAAAGGTATGAGAACTGTTTCCTATCCAGCTTTGCATATATTACCTATTTTTGCCTCTCAATTGACAAATTATTATTTAACCATGGACATTTGTAAGTGAGATGGCCCATTTAGTAAGTTGGTAGCTTTGAGCTACCAGAACACTGATAAAAATTTGAATGCATGATAGTATGGTCTTTTTTTTTTTTTTTTTTACATGGGCAGGCATCGGGAATCGAACCTGGGTGCTCTGGCATGGCAGGCAAGCATTCTTGCCTGCTGAGCCACCGTGGCCCCCCCGTTTTTGTTTGTTTGTTTGTTTGTTTTTTTAAAGGAACACAGAACTTCTCTTTGATTTTATAACTGGGCTTTAGATAGGTTTTTAATTGGCTAAAAAAAAAAAAAAAGCCTGCTCATTAGTACAAAGTTCTGGACAGTAACATTTTGCTAAAGCCCTGTTATTTTATATATTTTTTCAAGTAACTTTGTCCTAGCAATTACACTTTAGGGATTATGTTTTCATTATTCTGTTGTAGTCTGCATCTCCTGCTCCACCCCCCTCACCCTCTTTTGGACCACCACTTATACTAACTCTTAATTTTATAAAAGAGCTGTGTAAATAGAAACTTTGTACCACATGGAAAAAAAATAAGGCGGGAACAGTTCCTAATATTAACACAGTGAAAGAGTAGAATGAAACCAAATGTTACATTTGTTTCAAAGTAAGATTCTGCTACTTGAAAATGTTGGAAAGAATAAACAGATTAGTGTCCTGCTTGTCATGTGACATGGTTTTAGTAAAATTCAAAGTATACTAATTAAACTTGGATTTGTTTTTAAATGGAAACTGTCCAAAAGATGAAAAATCCTATGTTGGCAGTTATAAAAGACTGATTTTGCTAATTCCTGTCATTGCTCATAGTGTGGAATTTTTGTTTTTATCCTTATGACAGGGGCCTTTTCTATCAAAACAAACTAAACAAACAACAACAAAAGCCCTTCATGTTTTTCAAGTCATGTGGTTAGAATGCCTGTCTTCCATGTGGGAGACCCGGGTTTGATTCCCAGACTATGCACCCCCCCCCCCGTCATGTTTCTCTAAGAGTAAAGTAAAAATCATTAGGTTTATGTTATTCTGAGTTTCATTTGTAGGCTTTTAGAAAATCATGCCAGTTTTCTAAGTATAGACTAAAACTTAATTTCATCCTGAGGTCATCCATATTTTGTGCAGATACTCATAAGGTATTGGTATTATCCAGTTTAAAGTTATGCAGTGAATTAGAAGCTGCACTCCTCCTTAGACATTAGGTAGCTTTGTAAATAACCCTTTAATTAACACGCAATCAGTATCATTCACAGCTTTTATCTCCTATGTTATATCTCATTTGCATTTGTGAGCATTTCTTCCCAGCCCAAGTTGTTTTTTTTAAAAATAACTTTGAGGTATATTTTACATATCACAAAATTCACCTGTTTCAAGTGGGCAATTTACTGATTTTACTTACTTGATAGAATGTTGCAACCATCACTGTACATCAGTTTCAGAACAGTTTCATCACCTCAATAAGATCCCATGTGCCCATTTACAGTTAATCTCTGTTCTGAGCCCCAGGCAACCATAATCTATTTTCTGTCTGTAAATTTGCATTTTCTGGACAGTTCACATAGAGTCATACATGGAATCGTGGTTTCTTGTGACTGGCTTTTTAAAAAAAATTTATTTATTTATTTAAAAAATTAAGAACAAACAAAAACATTAACATAATCTGTTGTACATATATAATCAGTAATTCTCAATATCATCACAGTTGCATATTCATCATTTCTTAAGAACATTTGCATCAATTCAGAAAAAGAAATAAAAAGACAAACGAAGGTTCATCCATGGCATACATGCTTCAGTACTTCTGTCTTTTAAATTGCTGAATAGTATTCCATTGTGTAGGTATAATGGACAGGTTGGTTTGACAGTAGTGAATAATGCTGCTATGCATATTCAAATACTAGTCTGTGTGGACATATGTTTTCCTTTTTCTTGGTTATCTAGGAATGGAATTGCTGGATCATTCGATAGTTTTATGTTTAACTTTTTGAAAAACTGCCAGATTGTTTTGCAAACTGTATGCCCACCTCTGTACAGGTTTAAACTGATCAAATTCAGTTCATTTCTTAAGTAAGTTATTTACTATCTTCAGAGTCAATTGGGCTATGAAAGTTCAGAATCAATTGGACTATGAAAGTTATGGTTCTACAAGCTGATAAATTTTGATTTTGCATTTGTTTATTAAAAATCAGTCTGTTGCTTTAAGTTTATATTTGAAACCCAGTGCATTTTTTCTCGTAGAAAATCCTTTACTGTATTTCTTAAGTTGGTTGTTCTTTTTGATGAAGAAAGTCATATCAAGGAATATTTTAAATTATGTGTAAAGTAACAAGGTATGCTAATTGGTGTCAGACTAGTAAATGAAACTTTCTAGTCCACAATGCATAAACCCCTCAAATAGCATAAATAAATATATTATTAGTTAAATACAAATCCTTAATTTTATTTCATCACTGTAAAATGGCCCTGGAAATTATTCTTTCAATGTGCTTTTCAGTAAAAACATTCAGGCAGAAATGAGCACTTCTTGTTCACTTGGAGGCTCACAGGCAAAGATAGGTTTATCTAAGTGAAGCTTCTGTAAATTATTATTAAAACTTGGGCTCTGCTGCAGGGAGGTGGGGACCACATGCCCTTGACTGAGTGTTGTGACCCAAACTTCAGGAAAAGATAGGTCTGTTTTCCAAACAAAAAAATGTCATGAAATGCTCACTTAAGTGTCTTTAAGTGTTTGTGCGATAATCATGAAAGCTAATAATTTTTTCAGTACTCCTTTGCTGTCCTTGGGAAACAGCTTTGAGGCTTGGTTAGAAGATGTCTCCTCCATCTCTGCCTGATGGGAGTCTGCTCTCTGTGCTTTCAACTTCGGGGGTGTCAGTGTATTATGGCTTGTAATTGGAATTCATGGTTTAGCGTATTAAGGTAATTTTGCTATTTAAGGATTATGTCATATTAACAGCTTTATGACTGTGCCCAATTTTCATGAGTTAACAATGTGCTTAATATTAATCTCTATCACTTATTGCCGAATGCTCCATTGCTGACTTAAAGAACCAATTACAGTGTGTGCAGAGCTCAAAGTTGGTGAAGACAGATATGACTTCTCCCTTCCCACAGGGAGCTCACAGTTTGGGGAGACAGACAGAAAATAGTATATAAACTGACAAAACAGTTGCAAACTGTGATAAGTACTATGAACAAACCAACAGAGTGCCAAGACAGAAAACACTGGGGTACAGGGAACCTGAGGAAGGAGAACTGAGGTGGAGAAAAAGCAAGCAATGACCTGTTAAAGAGATTTAATTGTTCCTTCAGAATGTACCATGGACAATGACAACTGATGGTGGTGGGAAGAATGGCACTTTAAAACAGGTTAAATACTATTTTAGGAAATAACTATTATGTGGCAATTTCTCAAAATAAAAATTTGATCTTTTTTTGAGAATATAATTCTACCAAAACACAGCCTTGTTTTTTGAAGTTTTTATTTTAATGAAGGTAAAATGAATACCATGAAACAAAGCTTGAGCTTTAAAATGGTGACTCTAGTTATAAAAGTTAGCCTTAATTGGTACATAAATAAACATGTTAAAGAAGTGATGAAAAGAACTCTGAGAGGACATTTTTCTTTGTTGGAAGCCCTGAAATAAGGGCTGTGGTACTGATTAGAGAAGTTCCAGCTCAGTGAGTAAAGTCATAAGGAAGTGAAGATTTAGACAGTAAGGAACGCTTTTAGCCTGGCTATTAAATATAAAGGTTAATTTATAACCTTTTAGACCCACCTCTCCTTTTTATTACTATTTTTTTTTTGCCAAGAACAGATCCTGGAGAAATTATATATGTTGAGAAGTTTAAGCTGAGCCTAGGAAGGACTTCACTTTGATCGTGTTTTCATGATTAAATATGAAAACACAAGTAGAGAGGTATTCTTTTAGTATATTTAGAAATGGATAATAGATAATCTTCTACCTTGGATATTTTAGGAGGTGGCAAATGATTTAAGTACGGTTTTCTCAAGGTATTCTGTGGCTCCTTGAGAAGTGTGATCACAGCAAACTACTATAGGAAATGAAGGTTGCTGGGCTCTGCATGTATCACAGCTGTATTTGATAAAATGTAGCTGTTTCAAGGATCCTGCTTTCATTACTACCTCTTTTGTACCTGTTTTACAGTTGTTTTCTAATAGATGTATTTAGTTGTAGACCTTTTATAGCGTAATATGATGGTTTTATGAATGTTTCATGAACACACAAAAAAGATTTATTTTTAGGATCCAAAGGTAAATGTGAATTTCTAAATTTGACCCGTCTTACAATTTCTAACTCTTAATCTTGTCCACTTGACAAAATGGACAAAAAAAAAAAAATCTGTCTTAGATTGAGAGCTGAATAAAAGTACCCAATTAATGGATTTCTATTTGTTTTATGAATATAGATGCTGTGCTATTTGATGCATAGATATTCATGATTTTTGTGTCTTCATTTTAAATTGCTCCTTTGGAATTATTAGTTTATGTATTCTTCCAGAAGATTTCTTTGTGTCTAGACTGTATGTATATCTTTAAGTCTTTTATCCATGTGGATTTTGTTTGGAGCTTAGGAGTGAAGGTAGGAATTTAGAACTGTTTCCTCTTTCCACAAAACTAGCTGTTTGTTCTCTTTATTCAAGAACCATCGTCAAACTCGATTACTTTACATTTATAAATCATTTTAATATGTAATAGGGCTAATCTCTCATTTCTTTACTCTGTTTCTATTTATACTTTCAGACTTTTCATAGATATTTTCTCATGTATATATGTATTTTTTTCAGATGAACCTGAATGTTTTGTCAAATAACTAGTGGCTCTTTAATAGGATGACTTCTCTAACAAATTTTTAAAACCTCATCCTGTTTTTCAGACTTTTAAAAGTTTTAAATAGGATTACTGTGTTCTTTGTAGATTTTCATGGAACGGAAAGAGTAAGTAAGAGTGCCAGGGACTCCTGAATCACTAGTCAGACACCACTCATTTATCTTGGAGACTTAAAAAAAAATCCTGTTTGCCTCAGTTTCTCCAGTAAGAGGTGAAAATGCACATTCACATTTGTCATAAATGAATATTATTAGGATAGCTTTCCAAGAGTGTAATCATATTCTGAGGTGATTTATATTCAGCTTTAAGTAAAAGGAGCATTTTGCTGTCTCTGTAGTGCTGTAGATAGTTCCTCACTTTCTAGCAGTCTTTTTGTTGTTTTTTTTAAATTGTGAAATATATATACAAAAAAGCAATAAATTTGCAAGTTTATTTTAACAAGTACTTATAGAACAGATTTTAAAATTTGGTATGGGTTACAGTTCTGTGATTCTTCATTTTTTCTTCTAACTGCTCCAAGACTAGCAGAGATATCAATATAATGATTCAGCAGTCATACTCATTTGTCAAATCCTATCTTCTCTGTTATCTTCTCCTGTTTAATATATATACATAAAAGCAATAAATTTCAAAGTACATTGCAGCAATTGTAGAACAGATTTCAAAGTTTGGTATGGGTTACAATTCCGCAATTATAGGTTTTTATTTCTAGCTGCACTAAGGTACTGGAGACTAAAAGAAATATCAGTATAATGATTTAGCATTCATACTCATTTATTAAACCCGAACTTCTCTGTATAACTCCACCATCACCTTTTTTTTCAAGTTTTCAAAGCGCTCTTCAAAAAGTGGTTACAGGATAGTTCCCAGAGTTTGTCATGTGCTACCATACAATCCTCTCATATTTTTCCTTCTAGCTGCTCCAGAATATAGGAGGCTAAAGGGCTTAATTACTTTTTTTATCATCACAATCGACTTTTATTTCCTTCTTTTTTTTGTGAACAATAGCATATATTCAAAAAAGCTAAAAATTTCCAAGCACAGCACCACAATTGGTTGTAGAACATATTTCAGACTTTGACATGGGTTACAATTTCACGTTTTTACTTGTAGCTGCTCTAAAATACTGGAGACTACAAGATATATCAACTTAATGATTCAATATTCATATTCATTTGTTAAGTCCTGTCTTCTATGTATAATTCCACCATCACCTTTGATCTTTCCATACCTCTCATTGGGGTTGTTTGGGCTATGGCAATTCTAAAATTTTGTTATTGGAAGGCTCTGTCCCTAATATAGGGTAGGGAGATGGAACTGTCTGATGTTCTAGAGAGTCTGTTCTAGGTTTCAGGACTTATCTGGACCAGGGACCCATCTGGAGGTTGTAGGTTTCTGGCAAGTTACTCAAGTGCCTGGAACCCTTGTGGAATCTTTTAAATTGCCCCACATGTTCTTTAGGATTGGCTGGACTGCTCCTGGTTGGGGGTTTCTCCCACTCTTTAGGGGTATTTGGTCTATGCCCATTCTAACTTTTTCATATTGGAAGGGGCTGGCCCCTCTAGGTTTCAGGACTTATCTGGTCCAGGGACCCGTCTGGAGTTTGTAGGTTTTAGAATGTTACTCTGGTGCATGGAACCTGTTAGACTATTATATAATGCCCTAGGTATTCTTTAGGATTGGCAGGAATGGTTTTGGTTGCGGTTTGGCACGTTTTGATAGGTGGCAATGTCTTAACTGAAGCATGCATAAGAGTGACCTTCAGTGTAGCTTCTTAGACTGTATTTGAACTCTTTCAGCCACTAATACCTTATTTGTTACACTTCTTTTTCCCTTTTGGTTAGGATGGTATTGTTGATCCCCTGGTGTCAGGGCCAGGCTCATCCCTGGAGGTCATCTCCCACACTGCCTGGGAGATTTTCATCCATGGATGTCATGTCGCCCTTAGGGGAATGACAATGGTTTCACTTGCAGAGTTGGGCCTAGAGAGAGAGGCCACATCTGAGCAACAAAAAATGTCCTCCAGAGGTGACTCTTAGGCATACCTATAGGTAGGCTAAGCTTCTCCGCTACATACATAAGCTTCACAAGAGTAAGCCTCAAGGTCAAGGGCTTGGCTTATCGATTTGGGTGTCTTTAATGTTTGGCATTGTATTAGGGGTTTCCCTGGTGGTAAAGTTTAATAGTTCCATAATTTTTCTCCCATCCCTCAAGGGACTTTGCCAATACTTTTTGATTATCTGTTTAATATACTCTGGAATGTATCCAGGCCATTACATTCTAGCAGACTTTTTATTCAGCCATTCCAGCTTGACCATGATATATATAATTAAGGCTCTCAAAAATATTTTTGGTTCAGTAAACCAAAAGCAATTCTGTGTTAATGTTAATTGTAATTGAAATGAAAGAGAAGTCTTCCTTAAGCTCAACAACTTGACCAATTGATCATTTTGTTCTTGTTCATTTCAGCTTTTTCTTTACATATTAAATATTTTCAAATAGTTGAATCTACGTATGTTTGATAAGTGATTTAGTTAACATATAGAGGAGAGGAAAAGATGAGGCTGGGATTACATTGGTCTGTTGTGTTAAATTTTAAAAGAAACATATAAGGCTCTCAGATTTTTATGCTTAGAAATGCCATGCTAAAAATAGGTCTTTACAAGGCAAAAAGCCCTCTTAATGTTGAAGACAGCAAGGTGTTATTTTATTATGCTAGGAGCCAAGGTGGTTACAGAGATTTTAACACACTGACATTCAAATTTTTAGATGTCACAGTCTGTTCATGACCCTGCTGTTTGGAATGACACTGATCATCATATGTATGAGCTTCACTCATTCGTCTTTATTTATAAGAGTGTCATAGTTGAAGAACTAGTAGAACCCACAAACCTCTCATTTTTATGATTTTTTTCCTTTTCCACCCACACGTGCAAATACGATATGCACGCTCACCCAGAACCTCAATACAGGCAGACTTGAAATTATTAGTATTTTTTTAAACTGTGCCTTAAAATGCTGTTATAAAATTAGCAGGTGAAAAACTGTATCTTTTTTGTTGTCCTTCTTTAGCAGTCTCATTTTAGAATTTACAAGGAAATGAACAGATTTGTGATGATTGTCTTTAACTCTATACATTTTAACCTATTTCATGTTTGTTTTAGTTACATATTTAAATTATGGGGAATAGAAAATTCAGGTGCTAATATTTTTATAGACTTCCTCTAAAATTTGTGCCCAAACGGAGAAAAGAACCACTGAAATTACTATTTATTTGAGTGAAATTTTCTGTTCTAACTTAAAAATGTTTTCACAGTCAAGCCGATCAGAGTTGTGGTTATTTTGGTAGGTGTTGGGAATATAAAAATAATTAAAAATAGAATTTAGATGGTTCCTAATTTACTGTTTTTTTCTTGTCTAAATGTGTTCAGAACACAGAACATGTTTTGCAAATGAAGGCCTGGCTCCTAGGCTGAACCCAGAATGTTTTCTCCCTTTTGGGGCCATAATGTCAAGCATTTGGAATGGCAATGGAAAACAGTGTTGTTGATGAAACAAAGCATAAAAACCAGGCTTGAATAAGAGAGTTTATCTTACATTTAAGGAGGGCAATGTAGGGATCTTGAGATTTCAGTGGAGGAGAGTACCAAAAAGTGGATGCCCTCGGGGGCAATTCTTTTGGTGAACGTGGGCACTTTGAAGGGCAGAGATTGATGTATAATTTTGATATATAATAGTAGTCATTTACTGAGCATACTCTTATGTGCTATGAATCTCGAGTCAAGAATTTTGCATATCTCATTTCATTTAAATCCACAAAGAAGGAATTATCACCCCCATTGTACAGATGAAGAAAGTGAGGCTTATGGAGAGTAGTTGACCTGACCAAGGTCACACAGTCTCTCCTTGTTCTTCATACATTTATCCACATAGTCAGTGCTTCTTGGTTTATTAAAGGAACAAAGCAAGGAAGGACAGAGAAAACAGAATGTATGTGTGTGTCTGTGAACTGAACTGCAATTGTAAAACAGGAAAGGGGATGAGAGTAGGGAAAGTGGTGTATGTATAACTCCTATCAGAGTGGAGATACGTGCAAAGGAAGTGTGAGGTCAGTGGTTCTCAGTGCCAGTCACCGGAAAGTGGCTTTTCCCTTCAGCTTGGTTACCAGGTAGGGAATTTGGAGAGAGATGATGCAACACTTGTAGTTGTTGGATATTTGAAATTAGGAGAGCTCCTCTAATCGTTGGGAAGGGGGAATGTGTGTGGATGGCACCTTGGATAAAAAATACAAAGTCCCTTTTGCCTCCCCTTCCCAGCTTCAGGATTCTGCTTCCTTAGGGGAAACTGACATCAGAATGAAACTGATGCACTTCTTTCTACCTCTTCCTTTTTAGTATAAAATGGGTATACCCCTGTTCCTCTGTAGTGGGGCACCACACCAAACATACCATCCTTGGATTCTCCTTTTTTTCAGCTGTTTTTATCCTCTCCATATGCTGTTAACTTTTGGGGACTGTTGTGCTTTTTAGTTTTGGCTTATCTTTCTCCTTTTGGGGAGGAGATGGATGGTGTGATAAGAGCATAGAAAGAAGGGGAGGAGGAACCAAAGCCTTGGCTGTTTGGCCTAGCATTTGGACTCCATCTGTGTTTGTTTATTAATAACAGCTCATAGTTATTGCGTGTGCACCATGTGCCAGGTAATTTCCTCTTCTCTCCAAGTCTTAGTTTAGTCACAAGCTCTCTAAGTCTTAGTTTCCTCTTCTCTAAAATGGTAGTGTGATAACAATAGGACCAAAGGTTTAGGGCTGCTGTAAGAATTAAATTAATGCATACATAGTGCTAATACTTAGCTTGTGACTGTTCCCTTTGGCCATAGCCAGGAGTGACAGGATCTTGGAGGTGTCTGCTGTAAATGTAGCTGTTAGGAAGGATTTCCTATGTCCATTCTTTCCATCCTGAACTGTTTTGGTAGCTGTTTTATCAGAAGAAAAATAATTCAGTGATTCTGGGGATATTTCTCTGCAGCAGTGGTTTTCAGTGGGGGAGGGAGTAGATCCCATCTGTTCTCCTAACCCCCCAACCAGGGACATTTGGCAATGTGTGGAGACATACTGCTTATCACAACTGGAGAGAAAGTGTGCTCTCATTCACCTTGTAGGTAGAGGCCAGGGATGCTGCCAAACATCCTACAATGCGCAGAACAGTCCCCACCACAAAGAAATTCTCTGGTTTAGAATAACAATAGTGCTGTGTTTGAGAAACCCGGCTTTACATGTTCCCCTAGTTCATATATATGGGGATATTTGTGCTTCAAAGAGTGCCTAAACATTGTAATCAGACTCCAACTAAATCTGTACTGGCCCCATATATTAGCTTGTATTTAAGACATAACTTGTCAGACACTGCTAGGTACTATGTGGGATACTCAGCCGTATAGGAAAGGGTGATGTGGTCAGACTTCACTGCGAAATGAATTATAGGGCACTCATGGAAGTTCAGAAGATGGAAGAAACACTTCTGAGTGTGGTGGTAAGGAAAAGATTTGCTTGAGCTGAGAGGATGTGGGGTGGGCAAAGGCTTGGACAGAGTCTGAATGGGCTAGATGAGGCAAAAGCTGTGAATTTGGAAGGCCTAAGATTTGAGGGGGGTGCATGCACCTTTTAACTGGAGGTGTGTCTTGGGGGACATTTATTTTTTTTAGAGTCATTGGCGGTTTAAAGATAAACTTTGTGAAAAGTACAGAGTTACCCTATACATCCCCTCCCTCTTATATACAGGCAGCTTTCGCTATTAACACTTTGTATTCAAATGCTGGGAGACATTTTCAAATTTCTTTCTTATTCCCTGAGTGCCCTCTTTTGTACCATGCACTTCAACAGGTCATTTGATCCTCATATTAAGCCTGTGGGGTTGGTATTACTATCATCATCAACACCCTTTAACTGCTGAGGGAACTGAGCTCAGGGGAGATTAAATGACCTGCCTGAAGTTCCACAGCTAGGAAGTGGCAGAACCTAGGTTTGAACCCTTAATTAATTTTAGAGACAATGCCTTTAACCAGAGTGTTCTGTCTTTCGTGGTGTGTTGTCCAGCTGCCCCTTTGCCTTTTCCTAATTCTACAAGGCCAAGACAAGAGACTGGCAAACATTGGGTAGACTCCTTTTGGGGACCCTGGGTAACCATCCAGTTGCTTTGTAATGAAAGTGGTAGAGATGAAGGTCAGAGATGAAGGGGGCTCATTAGCAGGGACCTATGGGGAGCCTCCTACAGAAGCAGGGAAGAAATTCTGTGGGAGTTGGTGCCCATGGCAAACTCTGGGATCTGTACTGTAACTACTTGTTGAACTGTGCCTTGAAAACTATTGCTTTTTTCTTTCTTGGCTTTGTATGCGTGTTATATTATACAATTTTAGAAGTTAAAAAAGTAAATAATATATTTTACAATAAGAAAGTTAAATATATATAATGTTCACTGTGTCTTAGGAGGTTGAAAAATCCCAGAAACTCATTAAGGCAATCCAGAAAAATCTAGGCAACAGACAACCTATGTACAGAAAAATGCCCCTCAATTCAAGGATTTTGGTTTGAGATTTAAAAAGTCACCTAAATAATCTTTAGAAAATGAGATATTATCAAGCACATTTCATGTTTTTTAAAAATAGAAATGACACCTTGAGAGAAAGAAAAATAAAATAGGTATTGTGTGTTGTTTTTACCATATTGTGTGTTGTTTTTACCATATTGTGTGTTGTTTTTACTGTAGTACTTTGAGCTAGCTCAAGGGAGAAGGCATGGAGGGAGGGAGATGGGTATGTATAAGGTAACTAATCATTGTATTACAGGTTTACTTGTGTAAAATAACAACTGAGCCTTTCGTGTTTTAGATATCAGATGTAACTCAAACTGGGTAAAATAGAACCATGGAATCGCCTCCCCCTTAAAGCTCAAAATTTTCTGGCTTGGTAACTTTGCAGGGAAAGACTTGCAAGAAAAATACTTTGAAATATGAAGACGGAAATGTGGTTTCTCATAGTTCCTTTATACGAAATCAGTACGTGAAGAAATAGAACAAGAATCAGAGAAGATTAATTTTCTGAAACCTTACAAACAACCTAGTTCCCACGAAGAGAAAAGTAACCTTTTAATTTTTAAAAGGATGAAGATTAGGATGGGGAGTGAAGGTGAATTAAATCTTCACAATGACTGCTCAGGAGATAGTCCCAAAAGCTTTTCAGTTGGGTGTCTTTGAAACTTACTCCTGCACACTTATGTGTCTCTACTAGATCACTTGTAGTTTCTCAGAAGAGCAAAGAGCAGAAGGCGGGTCAAGGTTCTGAAGGAGGTAAGTAGGGTCTGGAGTTTTGCTAAGTGTGCAGGCACAAGAACACAGATGGAGCATGCATGCACACCCTGAGGGTGCTTCAGTTCTGTCCATAGCTGATGGAATTATGTGTCTAACATATGATTTGGAAGGACCCATCTTCGGTTCCCTTCCTTGCAGACATTGGCCAAACCATTTGATAGGTAAATTTGTGCTATCAGATTGCTCCTTTCTATAAAACTTGAGATTTAACAGAAGCCTCTACGAATTCCAGAGGGGAGTCTGGAGGATAGATATAGGGCACTTAGTCAGCCTCTCAGGCTCTACTGTAGTACTGTGCCAAATATACTGGTTTGTTCTTGTGGCTATTTTTCCTAACATTTTATTATGAAACTTTTCAAAAGCTCAGAAAAATTGAAAGAATTTTACAGAAAGCAACCTTATTCACAGATAGTACCATTCACCGTTTACCATGCTGGCCTTATCATATGTGAGTCCATCTCTTCATTGTTGTATCATCAAGCTATTGTATTTTTTTGTGTTTATCGTATAAGTTGCAGATATCAATTTGCTTTCCCAGTACTACAGCTTGTATTTCAAAACTGTAGTTTTGTTCAGTATTTATTTACAGGTATTTTTTTCCTTTTTATATTCAATGAAAGGCACAAATCTTAAACTGATGTTTTGACAGTGCATCTTGTTTACACAACCCCCTCTTAAGATATGGAACTGTTCTTGCATTCTGGGGTAGTTTTTGGGTCTGTGTGTGAGGATAGTTAAAGATGATAAACACACAATACCTATTTTATTTTTCTTTCTCTCAAGGTGTCATTTCTATTTTTTAAAAAAACATGAGTTGTATATGCTTGATAATATCTCATTTTCTAAAGATTATCTAGGTGATTTTTTTAAGTCTCAAACCAAAATCCTTGAATTGAGGGATATTTTTCTGTACATAGGTTGTCTCTTGCCTAGAATTTTTCTAGATTGCCTTAATGAGTTTCTGGGATTTTTCAACCTCCTAAGACACAGTGAACATTATATATGTTTAACTTTTTTATTGTAAAATATATTATTTACTTTTTTAACTTTTAAAATGGTATAATATATATACAAAGCCAAGAAATTAAAAGGCAGTAGTTTTCAAAGCACAGTTCAACAAGTAGTTACAGTACAGATCCCAGAGTTTGTCATGGGCTACCATTCTACTATCTCAGATTTTTCCTTCCAACTGCTCCAAAACATTGGAGGCTAGTAGGAATATTAATATAATGATTCAGCAGTCAGGCTCATTTATTAAATCCTATTTTCTCTATTATACATGCTCCTTCCCCTTTGATTCTGCTCCTAATCTGTAGAGATCTTTGGGCAGTGTCCCTTCTGACTTTTTCATGTAGAGATGGGGTGTCAACATACGGGGATGTAATTGACTGATAATTTTGGAAAGGTTGGTCCCTCTGGGTTTCAGGATTTTTCTGATCTAGGAACCTTCCAGGAATTGTAGGTTCCAGGTTAGCAAATTTAGTGTATGAAACCTTATAGAGTCTTATGAACATTGTATTTTAAAATGACTTCTCATATGACTGTCACAACTAAAATTATATGTCTGTAATTAGGGACATAGTGACTTCCTTATCTAAATATAATCCTCTTTGAAGAATGCATTGAGCCTTGAGTCTGACTTAAATTTTTTGAAAGTAGCTTTTCCCTAGTGAAGACACGAGGGGAATAGAGACACCTGCCCATTCCTTCTGACCTCCCTCTTTTGGGGTAACAGTATTGTGCATGTGGCAGAATAACCACCCACCTGCTACTACAAGAGTGCATTGAATAAAGAGATGCTGGCTAGGGTAATTGGATTGTATTCATATGGGGTTGTGGTGGTGAAGTCGTGGGTAGGGAGGGGAGGTCTCCCCAGAAGGAAGTGGACTTAGTTGGTATCAGTCATTCTGTATGGATGGGATCTTTTTTTTTTTTAATCTCTTCTCAAGCTCATGTCTCTCCCATGAGAGCCCACAATGAGAGAAGTCTGGGGTTGATTGTATGGCCTCCCAGTGACCAGGTTGGTGGATTTATAGATAACAGAGATCCCCAAGCCAGTGATGGGCAATTTGTCAGTCAAATTATCTGATTGCTTGTTATCTGTTTATTTCTATTCTGTTATCCTCCAGTTTTTGGTAAAATCTGATGCAAATATTTCAGCCTTTCTCAACTGTTTTGTACTGGAATAGTTGAAAATCTTTATCCCAGATAGAAGTGGTATCGCCCTGAGGCAGAGTGTGAGGGTAACAGCCTTAATTAGTGTGAGATCCTCAGGGAGATTTTTTATTTGAAGGAATAGGAGATAAGAGGTGTAAGAGGTTTGTGCTGCGTCATTTTGAAGGCTGAGGTTTAATTTTATTAAAGCAGTTGACCTCTTTCCTTATACTCTCAATCCAGTGGCTGTCCTTTCATTAAAATAATGGTATTCAAAATCTAGTGATGCAGTTTCCCAACAGTCTTTTAAAGAACCAGGATTTTTAAAAAAAATTTTTATTGTAGTAATACATATTCAACCTGAAATTTTCCCTTTTAGCCACATTCAAATATATAGCTCAGTGCTGTTAATTTCACCCACAAAGTTGTGCCACCACCACCACGTTTGTCACCAAGACTATCCATGAGCCCAAACAGAAACTCTGTACAATTTAAGCCTTAACCCCCCCACCCTGGCCCCTGGTAACCTGTACCCGAGTTTCTCATGCTATGAGTTTACTTAGAACCAGGACATTTGAAGAACAGTAAGTTCTGACCTTTAATAACCTCTGGCTCAATTTTTCATATTTTCCAAAAACCATGCCTTCGTGCTGGAGAAGGTAGCTCAGGGAAGTTGGATGGGTTCACTGTACCTTGGGAGTTTTTAATCCCAGAGCTTCTGGTGTTCTGCTCTGCCATCTCCTTAACATCCCCCTTCTATCATGCCTCTATCCTTTTATTTCATCCTAAAATTATAAAGAATTTTAATGTGAAGGTCATTTTCCATTTAAGATGCTGCTTGAACCAGTGACCGGCATTGTTTTAGGCCTTATATATCTCCCTCACTTCAGCCAATACCCTTTTCACAGTATCTTTGAGGTTTTTGACTGACTGGGCAGATATAGTTTTGAAGATGGGGCAGTTGAGTCCTAGAGACACCACATAATATCACGCAGTGAGTGGGTGGCACACTTTCCACCACATACCACATGCTGATCTTTTGACATGGGGGGAAGGGTGGTAAAATAGTATCTAAATTAGATAATTAGGGAAGAAAATAGATTTTCATCTTCCCCTCCCCCCCCTCAAGTCAGGAAAGCTGATGAGAGAAATTACTGAAAAGCTGTATATTCCAGGAGAAATTATTTCAACAGCGCTCTCACTCCACTCCTTTAAAATCAAAACCCTCAAAATGAACTTTGCCCTTTGTTTTGATTTCTTAACAATTTAGGGTCTAGTCCAGGATTTGGCAAACCTTTTCTGTAAATAACTACATGGAAATTTTTAGGCTCTGTGGCTTGTATGGTTTAGTTGCAGCTGCCCAGCCCTAGTGTAGCACCTAAGCAATCGTAGGCAATATGTAAACAAGTGGGTGGGACTGTGCGCCAGTGTATCTTTATTGGCAGAATCAGGCAGCTGGGCCAGATTAGGCTCACAGCCATAGTTTGCCAACCCTGGTTTAGTCCATCTTTGTATTTCTTGATAACTATTTTTTCAAGTGTAATTTTGGGTTGAAATTTAAGAATCGATCAATGTTAATTAAATTATGAAAGTTAAAAATTTTTTCCTCCTGCTTTGCCACAGGTAGTCTTTTTCTCCTTTAATTTTACTTACAAGTGTGAAGTATGAATTGCGTATGGCAGGATATTAAGGAAGAATTTGGGGTGGAGATGTTCAATTAAATGTCATTTTAAATTTACCTCTTAAAAAAAAAATCCGTAGAATTGGGAATCCTGGGTCAGCAAACAGAGTGATGCACAGCAGTTTTGAAGGTATTGTAAAAGCAATTGAATCAGGCAATCAGGTCAGCAGGACTACTCAGCCAGTAGGACTCTGAGTAGTTCTGGAGCCGGCTGTGCACACTTTTGGGCAATGAAGAGGAAAAAGGGCAGGAGAGTAATGACCGGTTTTGCTTTAGTGAGAAGTCTGAGGCCACAGATAAATCCATCTGCATTCTGAACTCAGACATCCTCACACTTCCTCATGTTGACTGTTGTCCATGGCACAATAATTTGACATCACGGTACAAGGCTGAGGAAAGTTCCCAGTTTGTTACCCAGGGATTGCTGCATTGAAAGAAAATTGAGGTGCCAGGCCAGCCAAGCTGAGTGTGTGGTTCCAGGAAACTGTCATCCCCCCAAATTATCAGGAATTCTTTTGGACCCATTCTTTGAGAAACCTAGA
Organism: Myrmecophaga tridactyla; assembly: GCA_004026745.1. Classification (NCBI taxonomy): domain Eukaryota; kingdom Metazoa; phylum Chordata; class Mammalia; order Pilosa; family Myrmecophagidae; genus Myrmecophaga; species Myrmecophaga tridactyla. The sequence goes on from PVIY010004180.1 coordinate 76,786, forward strand.
ATTGGAAAAGGAGATTTTATGGGTGGAAAATTCCATGGTGAATGATTGATCACTCCTGAGACTTAAATGCTTTCTCAGCAGATACAAAAGGCCCTTGCAGACTTCTGCTTATCCTTCAAGACTGAGTGCAGATGTCACTGCTTTTAATTAGATCGTTCTAAGCTCCTTAATTTAGAGTGTTTTTCTTCACCTAGTCCTTTATCACTTGTAATCAACCTCTCTGCAGTATTTTTTCTGTCTCCTCCCACTATATTGTGGAATCTTTGATCTTTTTATCCTTAGGTCTAGCACACAGAAGGGAACCGATATTTATTGGATAAATAAATAGTTCTTTCAATGAGGCTAAAGATGTTGAGTTGCACCACAGAAAATCACGTTAAGTAAGTGCATTGGTTCTCAAGTAATTTTAATTAAGTGACAAATAATCTAATCAGTGTCCGTATATAGTAAATTATCAATGTATTTGGCAATTTTGAATGTTCACTTGCTTCCTTACAATGGGTATATTAGTCTCTGCTTTTCAAAGAGAACAAAAATAAGTAAAAAAAATTTTTTTTTAACTTTTTTTAATTGTATAATATATATACAAAGCAAAGAAAGAAAAAAGCAGTAGTTTTCAACGTACTCATTAACAAGTAGTTACTGGACAGATCCCAGAATTTGTCATGGGCTGCCATCCTGTCATCTCAGATATTTCCTTCTAGCTACTTCAGAACATTGGGAGGCTAGAAGGAATAAATATTTCTTTATCATCGCAGTCGTCTTTTTTTTTTTTCTTTTTTGTGAAAAATAACGTATATAAAAAAGCAATCAATTCCAAAGCACATCACAACAATTAGTTGTAGGAACAGATTTCAGAGTTTGCTATGGGTTACAATTCTACAATTTTAGGCTTTTACTTAATAGCTGCTCTAAGCTACTGGAAATTAAAAGAAATATCAGTATAATGATTTATCAGTCATACTCATTTGTTAAGCTCTACCTTCTCAAAAACCAGTAACATTTTAAAGCATTATAAAAAAAAATACCTCTAAAAATCCATAATTATACCATTTTTCTTTCTTTTGAAATCACTTGGTTTCTCAGATTCTAGTTTTCTGGGATTGAAGAAGGTAGTATATGGTTTGAGAAATACCCGTTGTTTTATGCATGTGATCTGTCTGTTGGTAGTGGTGGGGAAAAGATGGTAAATTCTGCATAGAAATGTTGATGGCTGGGCCAAATTCCAGCCTAAAGAATCCTGACAAGCTTTGTAAGCCTCACAACACCATTTAGCAGAGGTCAAATGAAGGGAGACTTCCCCAGAAAAACAATGACTTACTGTTTAGTTTTAAGGAGATGCCAATTATAGCGGGCAGTAGGAGGTGAGATGGGGTTATGATGAAAATGAGAATATTTAGAAACATGTAATTGTTGCTCATTGCCATATAAAATACCAATACATGTTTCCAGCTTTCTTCTTCCATAATAATCTCTCTGTTCTTCCTACTTGAAATGTCTGTGGAATGGAATGGAATAGAATAATGAAACTGACTCTGATTTTTTATGACATCAGTTTTTTCTGTGGAAACAAGTAAGGCATGTGTACTTATAATAACCAAAGTGAGATATAAGTGTAAGCCAAGAAGTAAAGAAAGAAAAACCTGCTTATAGTTGTAAAGTTACTCTGATGGTTCTCCAAAACATTTATGTGAGCACATTAATCTTAATTTTTTGTCTGTTTTGTGTAATATGTGGATTTATTGCACAAAGTTTCTCTCTCTGTATGAGTTTGTCTGCAAGCAGCCTCTTTAAACTAAGTTTAAAATATAATCAACAACTAGAAGTTGTGTGTTGGAGGTGGAGAATGTTTGGATTTAAATTCTCCTGTAGTGGAATGAGCCCCATTCAGTCGAAAGGGAGGAACCCTACAATTTTTGGTTTGTTCAATAATGGAAAAATGTGTTGATGGGTCCCTGTGAACTCATTTAAAGAAGAAATGTTTTAAAATATTTTCTTCTTTAGATAACTGAATTGCATCTTGCCAGTTTCCTTTTTGTCCCATTGTTCCCCACTGTTCTTATCAATACACAGACATTGCTTTTCCTTTAATTTTCCCAGTGTAAGCCTTTTCCTGTTGCTTTTTGCTGTTGGTTAGCAAGTCTAAATGCTGAACATTTGTTCTGGCTGAAGCTGTATTTGATACATTGGCCCAGTTTCAAACAGTTCTTCTTTTTGTATGTGGTGCAATTGGTTCTCTGGAATGTTTGTGTTAGAAATTCAGTCATTGGGAGAGACTCTTCTTTTAAGAATGGTAAATCTTACACAGTTTTTAAGCTGTTCTATAGAGTGTACCTCATTCAGTTTAATATGTGTTTGGAATTATCTGGTGCGTAAGCTGTTAAGTGACACAATGCATTCACTCGCTATGTTTTATCTCTTATGGACAGCAGAGTTGTAAAAAATATTTAAAAAGCAAAAACAAAAACTTGTTCTTGAGTCATTTCTTGGGAAGAGAGTTTTTTTTTATCCATTTAGGGACATTTCAGAAGTCTCTCGAGACAGATGAATTTGGAAAAATTTTTTTCTTCCTCTTGCTTTCTGTGTGGTATTTCTGTTAATGTCAAAATGTGTGTTTAAATAAAAAAAATAACACGTTACTTTGGTCCCTGGATCTGTATGCAGAATAGGTAATCCTTTCAACCATTCAACCAATATTCATTTAGCCTAATGGGTATAGAGTGAGCGAACAGGCGACTGACCTTACGCCAACTTACATTCTTTATGGGGAGACAGATGCTAATTAAACAGATAATGAACAAACACCATAGAAACAGATAAAGCAGTGTGAAGTGTTATAAAACTCTTACTGGTAGGTGAAGTGGCCATTTGGATCCGGATCTTTGGAGGAGCTGATATTTAACCTGAGATATTAGTGAGCCAGATGTCCTGAGCTTTAGGGGCAGAGCATTTGGGCAGCGTTTGCCATTTCACTGCCTAGCTTGTTCCAAACATGAAAAGAAGGCCAGTGTGGCTAATAATTGAAGGAGGACAGGGGGGTGATGATGTGTCTGGGAGATAGTAATTAAGAGGAAGTATTGTGGGGATGGGGTAGGCTCAGGGGCTTGTAGGTCAGCTCTGGATTTTAATCATAAATGCTACAGGAAGCCAGCGGACAGTTTCCAGCAGTGGAACGAGCCACTTGCCTTTTAAAATCATGCTTCTGGAGCCTGTTTTCCCATGTATGTGCTTCCCAGTGGATTTCTAGTAGCATGGAGAGATTTTTCTGCGTGTGATTTTTGTTGAACTTTTTGTTCCAGAGACAGCTTTTAAAAATTTGTTCTGAATCTGTTGATTTGAAATTAAATGTGTATTTATTATAAATGTTACTCAAACCTTCTGTGTTTGTGTATGTGTATATGTATGTGTGTGCACACATTTGGAGTTGTATGACTAATAAGTGCAGTAAACTAAAGAACGAACCCTGTCACATTAACTGATAAACATGGTGCTAGCTGAGGCATCTTTCATGGCTGATCTAGGAAAGGGTGATGTCAGCTGCCTTCTAGGTTTGAGTCATCTGAGTGTAAAAACATCAGTTTTAGGGCTGAGATTATGAATCATATTTTGTCATCAAATAATAAATAGACTGGCAGAATTTAGCAGAATTCTGATTTGAAATTTGGATGACGCTTGCATATATCATTTCAGTCAAAGATATGTATTAAGTATCACTCTTGCCAAGTGCTGTGCTAGGTACAATGCCTTCAGAGACTAATCCTTGCCGTTCAGGAGCTCACAATCTAATAAACTTCTGTAGACACATGTAGAATCCATGTGTAGTTCTGGTGAATGTAAACGTAGGACAGATGTGCAAGAATAGATGTAGTCTAGAGAAAGAAATTCATACTAGGGATGGAGGAGGTATGGAAGTTCAGTCTAGCAACAGTGATATTGAGGAAAACTTTGGAAGACAAGGTAGGGGTTCACTAGGGAACTGGCAGAGAGAAGGACTGTGCTTTCCATACGTATTACTTCCTTTCTTGTTGGAGCTCAAAGAGAGGACGTGGTGGTGGTACAGAGAGGTGAGGCCATCGACAGGAAGTGGTTCTTATTCCATGAGGGTTGAAAAGTAAGAGCAGAAGCCAGATGGAGAAGGGAGTTGCTTTTTAACCCACCTAGGAGCTTTAATCTTGTAGGTGGTAAGGGGCTTACAAAGATTTTAGAAAGGTAAATGACAGGATTAGAGGCATGATTTTTTTTTTTAGAAAGATCAATGCGGCAGCTGTGTGGAAATGGATAGCCTTGGACTAGGAGCCTTTTGGGGGGCTACACTCTAACTGAGAAGTGATGAAGGCCACAAAACACTGAATATTTGACACTTAACTGATTTACTGCCCTATATATGTATATATATAATTTTTTTTTAAGTTGAAGATAAATAAATCAAGCATAAAAAAAAAGCTCTAAGCTTGCTTGTCTTCATTCTTTCTTAGTTTTTGACTGCAGGAGTTTTAAAATTTGTGGTTGTTGTGAGACAGACTTTCACCAGCCTCATTATTTTATAGGTATGTGTGGTCCTTCGTGGCCAGTTGAGTGTTTAAGAAGGATGGCATGGTAATGAGGCCAGTGCCCTGGTTGATCCTAGTACAGACCGGACTTGCAGGGGTAGAGCCAACAGCTTCTGCCTATGTTTCTGATTGGTGCCATGTGAGCAATGCCAGCAGGGTGGCTCTGATCACCAGGGACCTTTATAACTGAAGGGGGAGACATAAATAACTAGTCAGGTGACAGCTTTAGCTCAAATCAGCCTTTTGCCCTTATGAGGGGGTAACTGTGTGTCCATTCGACTGACTTCAGTCAAAAGTATGGTCAGTATTTTAGGGAACCCTTCTCAGAACAGAATTTTGTAGAATTTGTCAGTAACATTACTATGTCCTCATTTCATCTAACATTAAAAACGAATGCATTATCTCACTATAGACTGAAAAATCTCTGAGGTTGGAAGTGATTTCTTTTCAACTGGTGTGATTTATGTAATTGTTCTATTTGCATGATGGCCTTGCTCAGTCAGTACTAGTTTTGTTTTTGAAGTGTGTTTTGGAAGGCAAGGAACTTGGTGTACTGCAGTTGGGAGTACATTAGCTGGTCCCTCATACCACTTTTCTTTTGGAGCAGTATATCATCCACACGGTACCCCCCACCCCCCACCTTCCCCTTGGTTTTAAAACCAATTAATAAGGAAGGCAGGTCCTTGTGCTTTTCCATTTGTAGGATAACAAGAATGCCTCTCAAAATATGTTTGTATGATCTATTGAAAGAAACACAATGGGTTATAGTATGTACCCCAACTGAAAAACAGCCACTGCTGGTGTTTGAACCTTGAAATATATTCTCTAAGGCACTGTAGGCAGTGAAATTCTACTTTATGCAGTTTCATCTATGACGATTATATGGTAATTATGTAAGGCTGAGTCCAAAAGTCAGTTTTCAGGTTTCCAGTGGGAATCTCTGCTTTTGGGGGGCTTTTTTGATCAATGCCCCAATATTTCTTTATCCCTGATCTAGAGGATGGTGTTATGTATGTGTGGCTGTTTTATTTTTAATCGGAACTTTTAACCACACAAGTAATACAATGAACACATGTGAAAAGAATGTTACAATTTATAAAGCAGAATGCTTCTCCCTAAACCACCAAACACCTCCTCCACCCTAATCCCATAGTCCTTGATAAATTTTGGTAGTATGTATATCCTTTCAGACTTTTGCTCCATGTTAACTCACATGCAGAAATACCTGCAGCTTTTTTTTTTTTAAAGGTAAATTAATTTCATGATTCTTGTTAAGAATTGATGCGGTTTACTCTTTATTTACCCAGGCACATCCTCTCCCAATTTAAAACTTGCAATATGCATGTAAGATAGGTAAAAATTTAGATCTACAATTTGAAATTACTTTACTGGATCTGAATTCTAGAGAGAATTTATAATGGGTAAGAAGCTATGTGGGCATTGTTTTTAAGATTGATTTAGTTTTGCAAAATGGGGTCACATAAAGCTATTTTTTAAGTGTGAGAATGGTGCTGAGCCTTCTGTGGCAAACAGAAGTTAGGAGCAGTGAGAGCTATTACATTGCAATGATCCCCTGGGGGCTTGTCCAGGCGAACAATGGACATAATGCTATTTTTTCATTTCACTTGGCTGATAATTGTTTTTAATATAAAATGGGATTGTAAGATTTTATGTTTAAAGATTAAGTCCCTGATTTATTTTGTGTTCAGTGATGGGAATGGCATTGAGGATAAAAACATTGGAAGATTTAGCTGAGTGATTTTTATTATAAGAAAGCCTGTTACAAATTTTTCCATGTGCATGAATTGAGGGGCATGGGAAATTCTTCATTCTTTGCAGCAACATTTATTCTGCTTTCAAACATGGAGCCACTTTGGTTTCTTGTGTTTAATTGTATTTAGGAGTGAAATAGTTTAATGACAAAACTATTATGTGCTTTGAAGTATGTTGACTTTTTTCATACAGCCAATGTGTGCGACATGTTCCCTGTATGTTAAATTGTAGGGATAGAGGAAGATAGAACCAGAGTGCCAGAAGATAGACTTAAAAATTTGTCAGAGGGTGGGCCATGGTGGCTCAGCAGGCAGAATTCTTGTCTGCCATGCCAGAGACCTGGGTTCGATTCCCAGATCCTGCCCATGCAAAAAAAAAAAAAAAAAAAAAAAGTGAGAGGTGGCTTCAAAATCAGAGTTGCTTGCGGAACTGGTAAGAACCTAGGCCCCCTGTCCTTTTGCATCTGTCGTGTTGAGATATGCGTCTGTATCTTAACCATCTCTAAATCTGGGTATTCCAACTTTTTGACATCTTGTATGTTCAAATCAGAATAGCAGTAGTGCTTCTAAAACAGAAGACTTGATCTTTTCCAGAATTCATGTGACACTACTGAAACTAGGATTTACCTTTTCCTTGCTCCTGAATGTCCCTTTCATGTCTCCAAAGATAAATCATAGGAGAAAGTACACTCCATCCTCCCAGGGAGAATTCGCATTTGAAACGTGAGTTCTGGAGAGGGCCGATCACATCTTTCAGAGGCAGGTCTGTGTGGAGTGACCAGTCAAGGGTGATGAATGGGTAGTCAGCTGTGCACTGTCAGCCCTGGGGGTCGGCGAGTTGCCATGGAGTTGCCAGCGGCATCCGTCAGTCCTGCATGACTGACCTAGTTTAGCAGCAGGCCTCACCGGCTCCTGACTGGAAGAAGGTACTTCTGGCCAGATGATACCAGAGCCAGCACACTGCCCAGCTTAGGCCTTTCTGTGACTTTTCCCTCCTTCCATGTAAGGACTTTTTCCTCTTTTAGTGCAAGGGGAAAAGAAAGGGAGTATCACTCTTAGTAAACCTTACAGAGTTGTGATTTCTTTCATTTTATCCCAATGTTCCTAACACATCCACTGATGCCCCCAAGGAGAAGATGTGAAAAGTCAGAGTAAATGTGCCCTGACAGGCCTCAGCATGGGGTTGCCTAAATGACTAATTCAGGGTGGGGTGGGGGGTTGGGGTGGGGAATAGCAGCCCTGGCTTCTCAGGAGTTCCACCACCTCTCCCAAAGTGAGAGCATCCGGGCATGTGTTAGGATTCCAAAGCTTCTTTCTGTCTTCCGTGCTGATTAGAGGGGTGGAATGCTGTCAGTGAAAACATCTGTGGTACAGTCCACCTCTGTTGGCCTGCGCTTTATATTCTGCAGGATGCCTGTTCACACTTGACTGCTCTCTGACCAGGCTCTGGAAACTGAAGCCCGTGGTTTCTACCGATCAGTCTTTCTAGTTTTCATTTAAAAATAAAAGGGGGGTGGTGGTGGTGAAGGAGGTGGTTTGATGTGTTCTGCAGCAATCTCTTTTCATGTGCCAGTGCTAAACCTAGCAGTTGACAGTATTGGATGTAAAAGCAAGAACTTGGCTACTGAATTTAAAGGTATTCCCTACCTTTGCTTTTGTGAAATTTGCGTAATGTCCAGACATTGCACTGTCCTGGGTGGGGACACTTCAACATATGGACTTGGTTTTGTATGCATCGAATCACTAAAGACTTGGTTTTATCTCACCAAATGGGGATTCCTAGGCTGATCAGGCATTTTACAGCCTTTGGAACTTGGCCTGAGTCAGTTGGCCAGAAGCTAATGGGAGGAGGCCTTCAATGGTTACTTTGGTGTATGTTTATTTTCAGCTTGTCCTTGAACAAAATTAATGTGAAGTGCACCTTAACACATTAGAGATGACTTCTGAACCCAGAGGTTATTATGGGCCGGTGGTTTCAAACAAATCTGTAAATTTTGAAAAGCCTCTAAGAACTGCAGTATAGTTTTCATAGCTTGAAGAGCAACTTCATGCTTTTGGCCATCCCTCTCGGAGAGCCCTTGTTAGGGCCTTAGAAAAAAACAGACTCGTGGTTAAATTTAACCTAAAATTTATTGTAAAGCTGTGGAATTGCTCTGCTGGCAGGGATAATTTCTGATTGCTCATGTTTACCTCTTTTTTTTTTTTTTTCCTTGTCTAGCTGCTTTCACTTAGATGTGTACCTTTGAGTCTAAGGAATTATGAGTAATTGTAAGGTAACGTACGTTAGCACGCCTTGTTATTGCCCAATTTAACACAGCTTTAAAGTTTTGTGAACAGAACGGTGGTTCAGAAAAAGGCTTTGGTGCCAGGTAGACTTGAATTTGAATTTTCACTCCTACCATTTATTAGCAGGTTTTTTAACCTCTGAGCCTAATTTTTTTCACCTGTAAAATAGAGTGACTTTCTTAGAGTCGTGAAAAATAGGGGACTGATAATTGTAGCCCTAAATCAGTGCCTGTTGCATAAAGATGCTAAGTGGTGGTAGTGCTCAGTTTATGCTCCTGCTGCTCTTGTTACTGTTGTTTATTTTTTGGTTAGCCCTCAGTGGTCCTTAGAGCCCTCCCCCCACCCCCCAGTTGTGCTCAAGTGTGCCCCTCAGTACCACCTGGAATCTTGTTGGATGTGCAGATGTCAGGCCTGCCCTCATATCTGCTGAATCAGAAACTCTGAGGGTGGGTCCCCCAGGAATCTGGCATTTAAATAAGCCCTCCAGGTGATTCTGGCACTGAAGTCAGAGAATGTCTTATCTTACACAAAGTAGTATTGTGTAGAAATTAGGGAAGGACCCCGTGTAACTCACTATATTCTGTGGGGAACAGTGGCAGAGTTTGACTGAATAGGTATTGGGATAAGGTTAATCCTGTTTGTGCATGAGAGAGAATGCGTTTTTCTTTGGTATAGGAGGAAAAAAATGCCTCCTTTAAATTTAAAAAGTGATAGCCAACTTGTACTTTCTCAGTGGTATGACAGAGTTTGTGAACCATGTAGGACATTTGCTGCTTCCTAAAATCCCCCTCACTTAAATTCTTCTATCCACCTCCTCCTTCTGATACCTTGTCTTAAAAAAAAATGATGTATATAGACAGAACAAAGAGGAAATTTATATTTTATTTTTTAATAAAAATTTTATTTTTATCACATTTATATTTCCTCTTTTTTCAAGATGGAACCAAGAAAAAGAAAATATTCATGGAGAAATTTGCCTGTGAACTTTAGGTAAACGATTCCATAAGCCATTACAAACTCACAACAAATGAAAACCAAATAAACCAGAAAGCCACCCAATTACAACTGGTAAAACTGTCATTACAAGGGGAAAGTAGACAGCCCAGAAGAGTGAAGGCCGAGAGGCCACCATGCATTCCTGGGAAGCAGGCACCTCAGCTTCTTCTGCCTGGAACAGAAGCCCTGTGGAGACATGGGAGGGTTGCCCAGCAGAGACACAGTGTCATGGGTGGGGATGAGTTTCTCCTGCAAAGTCTGAACCTAATAAAAGTCACCCTAACAATGATCTTCATGTCTTCCCTTACCTTAATACTTGACAGGTTTTTCAAAGTTGAAGGGTAATGGTGAATAAGAATAAAAACTATTTCCAAAGTTTGTCTTAAAATTAGTATCGTATTGTAAATGTCAGTTGTCATTTTGGATATGTCTGGCAATAAAATTTTGGTGTAGGCTTAAAACTTTTTTAAACTAGTGATGTAAAACCATAGTTAACCAGAATCCTTAATTTAATGGGACGTCCTCCTCTATGAAAGTACCTTGATTTCAGAAACATAATTCAGATAAGCCAGTGCTTTGAGTTCTTCTCATGATTTCTGTACAGTTTTCATTATTTTGAGGTGAAAATCTGGAAGCATTGTGAAACCCAACCGTTTCTGAAATAAGGCTGAGCTGATCTATTTGGAAATATTTTAGTAATTTTAAACTAGTGCAACTTTTCTTAAGATAATTTCTTCTTAAAGGAATTGACAGGGAAATTAATTGAGGACCCTAAGCAGGCTGTTAGTTGAGGTTCTACTGTTAACACCTCACTTTTCAGTTCAGGATTGAGAAGTCTAGTACCACTTTACCATTTGGGCTCTTTTTTCTGTCACAAAGGGAGCAGCTATTCAGGAGCAGGCAGAAAGAACTCGGCCTTATGAAGCAGAAGCTAATATTACCCGTGAATAAAGGTACCGGGACTTTGCTGTTGTAACCGGCATTGCCAGAAAGGGGAGAAGTACCTTAATGGTGAGAATAGCCCTTGGTGAGCCCTGACTTCCCCTCTGCCACACCCCATCCATCGGCTTGCTTGATTGTTGTAATGTGCCTCTGTGTTGGGTAGTTTTTGGAGAGATGCATTAAGAGATCAGGTTGCTCAGAGGAAGGTTGCAAAACACCATCCTCCCTTAAAGCTGTTTCACAGTGGCTATAAAGGAAGTTTTGAAGGAAAAAAGACGTTATTTCCTAACCTCTTGCTTGGCTTCTATGGTTGTATGTTGATTTTTTTTCTTTTTAAATAAAAGATTTTTATTTTTTTGCATGGGCAGTAAAATAACTTTTTTTTTTATTGTGAAATATAGCATATATCCAAAAAAGCAATACATTTCTAAGTACATTTTAACAAGTACTTATAGAACAGATTTTAAATTTTGGTATGGGTTACAGTTCCACAATTTTTGCTTGTTTTTTCTATCTGCTTCAAGACACTGGAGACTAACAGAAATATCAATATAATAATTCAGCAGTCATAGTCATTTGTTAAACCTGACCTTCTCTGTATAATTCCACCATCACCCTGATCTTTCTCTCTCTCTTTATGGGTGTTTGGGCTATGCCTATTCTAACTTCTTGATGTTGGAAGGGGCTGTCAATAATATGGGATAGAGGGATGGAACTAGTTGGTGTTCTGAAAGGGCTGGCCCCTGCTGTGCATTTCAGGACTTATCTGGTCCATGGACCCATCAGGAGGTTATAGGTTTTGGATCATTACCGTAGTGCACGGAACATTTGTAGAATCTTACATAATGCCCCAGGTTTTCTTTAGGATTGGCAGGAATGGTTTGGTTGGGGTTTGGCAATTTATCATAGTTAATAATGTCTAACTGAAGCTTGCGTAAGAGTAACCTCCAGGGTAGCTAGCCTCTTGACTCTGTTTGATAAACTCTCTCAGCCACTAATACTTTATTTGTTAAACTTTCCCCCCCTCTATGTTGACTTTTTTGAACCAACAAGAGGAATTACCAAAATCATAAAATAATTGAAAGGAATTCTTGAGTGGTCATAGAGTTCTTTATGCTATTGCCAGGAAGAATCAAGTCTAAACTCATGAGATTTAGACTCTTAAAGAACGCCCCACAGCCAGTTTCTGGTTCAGTATTTCCTCAACTTTTTCAGTACGTTGACTAGCATAAACTTTTTGTTTTGTAGTTATATTAGTTCTGTTAAAATCTGGTAGAGGTATGCATAAGCTAGGCAAAGTTTTATACCTAGCAAAAGCCGACAGGTAGCTTAGCTTTTAAACACCTCCCCTCCTTCCTTTAGATTGAAAGGCTGTGGAAATAGCAGAAGGTCAGTTTTTAGATGACTATAAGTTTTCTGAAATTTGTTTTTGCATTGTCTTCCAGAGTGAAATTAAAAAAAAATAAAAAGTTCACGTTTATTAAAAAGAGAAAAGCTGTAAACATAGTCGTGTTTTGTGTTTTTTGGGAGGTGAGGTGGGAGGGTGCTGCATGGTCCAGGAATCAAACCTAGGTCTCCTGCATGAAAGGTGAGCATTCTACTCTTGAACCACTATTTTTTTTAATTAAAAAAAGAAGTGATAACTTCTATGCAAACTATCATGCTTTTTGCACCAGGGGGAATATAAATTTTAGAGGTTCTGTTACGGTGGAGTTCACATACTGTGTGGTAGGGGGGAAAGGGAGGGAGATAGCCAGTCATAATTTCCTGTAAATACATGCTTGGTGGATTGAGGAAGCCTGTAGAGTGTGTGACGTTTGAATCACTCCAGAGACGAGCTGGAAACTGGGGGTTGGCATGTGTGATTGAGAGAGAGGCAGTGGAAATTTGTGTGATTGGAATGAGAGTCCAGGGTATCACTGAGAATGGGGAGTAATTGATGTGGCTGTAATATAGAGAGGTTTGCAAGAGAATCATAGTTCCAAGCTGGTCCTGTAAGAATTGGTTAGATTTTTAGTAAAGGGGGTTTTGGGATAGAGGTTGGAACAAAACAGTGCTGGGTACAGGGTATGTTTGGGGAATGGACATAACCGTCCATTCAGTTCTAATGTAGAATGTGTGTGGCAGGCCTGCAAGGGGTCGGTGCTACAGTATATCTGTACCACATTGTAGGGGAACTTTAATACCAAAGCAAGGACCTAGAATGTAATCTGCAGCAGTAAAGAGCCGGAAAATGTTTATTTAAAAATATCAATAGTGGTATGAGAACCTGGGACCTTAGATCAGATTTCTTTCCGTGAGAAGGCTGAATTAGAGGGACAAGATGTGGGGAAGGCGGGGAGACCAGTAGGCTCTTGCCAGAAGAAATAAGAGAAGTCATGGGAGAGCAAAGAGGCCAGGAATTGGGGGAAGGTGGGAAGGTATGTGTATGACATGAGGGCTAGAATATCTGAGGTTCATGGAGTCTTAGCAAGACAATTGAATATTTTTCTGTGATTGAGAATATCCCACAGAAGCATGTCTAGAGGACAAAGGTCTTTTAATAGTTATTTTCATTAATTTTATTATTTATTTTTGGTTATCACATGTGGGAGTTGAGAGGAAGTGACCCGAGTCTTCTGTGCTAGCTAAACCTTGTATTCTCTGCTGTTCCCATCTGTGTGATTTTTTTCTTATTGAATAAATTGTAATCCTTTTGCTGTCAGGACTGATGATTCAGGATACATTTTTACTTGACCTGAGGAAAGTGCTCAGATTTAAGACGTCTCAGGAGGTTGAAGTGACATATAAAATTGGATTTTCCCATCCTTATGTTTGAAATGAGAAATAAAAACCATCTTTTCTTGTTTACAGGCCAAGAAACTCTAGTCGAGTAGGCTGGGACTTAAGTAAATGCTGCTTTGGGTGCTTAGTAATCTTTTAATTACGAAATAAGCCTTTTGATTGTAATCTTCCAAAGTGTAAGATAATGATCCAGGAGAACAGTCCTTTTAAAATTCACATCCTGGTGACTCCATCAGATGACAAGCTTCTACCTCTACCCCATATTTTGCAAGCTGAAGTAAAAATACCATTACTCTTGCCTCACTTGCAGCACCGTCTGTAAAAGACTTCACTTTGGAGTCTGTCCTGAGCCACGAAGGTCAGAGCCCAGAACCTGGTACTGAAAGGTCACGGCCAGTTTATTGAGGTCTCGATGGAGCAGGAGATCGAGGGCCTTGTGCCTCCCTTATATGGTACCCCATGTTGTCTCTTCTTCCTGGACCGCTCTCCCCCTCCCTCGACTCATGCACATGTGAATAATAAAACTTGAATACTGATACATTTTGTTTTTTGTTCTTGGCATATGAAATAGCTTGTACAATGAAGACAGAAACCTGCTTCAAATTAGAGAGAAAGAGAAGTGCAATAAGGAAGCTCACCAAGAGAAAGAGGCATTTCCTGAAAAGACGCCCCTCTTTGGAGAGCCCTACAAGGTATTTGTTGCGTGTCAGGAGGTGAAAGTCTGATTTATCATAATACTTGATTCTGATGAAAATGATTCAGTGTAATTGAGTTTGCCCAAGGTTCCCAACTGTGAAGAAGGCAACTTGTCCTAATGATTGAGTTTGAAAACTAAATATAAAAATTCGCTGAGAATCGTTAGTTGGTCTTCTTTTGTAATGTTAGTCTCCAAAATATGGTAATATGTGTCCATGACAGGCTTCTCAACAGGGAAATTGAGTTAAAATTGCACTTTAAATTCGACTATGCATTAAATTTTGATGTTTTTATAAAATGGTATTATGTAACATGTTTATTAAATGGATTAAATGGATTTTTATTTGATATCTAACTCTGCTGTCTTTTACTTTTCTTTTTCCAGACGGAAAAAGGTGATGAGCTATCCAGCCGAATACAGAACATGTTGGGGAACTACGAAGAAGTGAAGGAGTTGCTTAGTACTAAGTCCCACCCTTATCGCTTTGATGCTTCTGAAAATAGGTTGGGAAAGCCAAGATATTCTTTATTTCCTGAGAAGGGGAGCAGCATTCCATCCCACTCCTTCCACACTGGTGTTCACCACCAGCCCATTAACACTCCTGCCTCTGGACCACTTCCTGTTGGTAACATTAGCAACAATCCAAAGATGGCACAGCCAAGAAAGGAACCAACGCCAAGTCTCCATGCTAAAAGCTGTGGCCCAGTGGACAGCCAGCACCTGACCCAAGATCACCGTGGTCAGGAGACGTTTGGTTCTAGTCAGCACAAAAAAGGTGACTGCCGAGCTGATGGAGAACGTTGTGCTTCGATGCCAGGCTTAGCTCCAGAGAGGGAGCTTTCTCCCTTACTTTCCTCTTTGCCTTCTCCAGTACCCCCTTTGTCACCTATACATTCCAACCAGCAAACTCTTCCCAGAATGCAAGGAAGCAACAAACTTCACAGCAGTAGCAATAACAGTAAAGGCTACTGTCCAGCCAAATCCCCCAAGGACCTTGCACTGAAGGTCCACGATAAAGAGACCCCTCCAGACAGTTTGGTGGCAGTTGCCAGCCTTGGGGTAGCCCCTCCCCAGCCTTCTTCTCAGACTTTCCCCCCACCCTCCCTCCCCTCAAAAAGCATTGCAATGCAGCAGAAGCCCACAGCTTATGTCCGGCCCATGGATGGTCAAGATCAGGCTCCCAGTGAGTCTCCTGAACTGAAACCCCTGCCGGAGGACTACCGTCAACAGACTTTTGAAAAAACAGATTTAAAAGTGCCTGCCAAAGCCAAGCTCACCAAGCTGAAAATGCCTTCTCAGTCAGTTGAGGTGAGTGGAATTTCCTATCTCGTTAATTCCAGTTTGAAGAAAGACTTGAGATTCAGGTATTTGAAGGAGGAGTGGTGGGGGAGGGGGGGGACACGCCAGCGTCTTCTGGGTAGGGATTTCCTTTTAAGCTTTAGGATCTTGTTAACCCATGAAAAACTCGGGTCTGAGGTGGATTACTTATGACAGATATTGCAATGCATTCTGCAGAATGTTTTCTTCAGCTGAGCCGTAATTTACATTCAGTAAAATATATGTATCTTAAGATCCACATAAAAATATATATACCTGTGTTATGGATACAGAACACTTCCATCACCAGAAAGTTTCAGGAAGGGTTTTTGTTTTTTTATTTTTAAGTATAAAATGTTTTCATTTATTAAATGTGCTTATCTGAAATACAGAATCTTTTTTAAAAATATTTTTAATATTTTTTTGAGAAATCTTCACACGCATACAGTCCATACATGGTATACAATCAGTGGCTCACATATCATCACGTAGCTGTGCATCCATCACCATGATCACCTTTGCATCTCACTGGAAAAAGAATTAAAAAGAAAAAAAAAAGCGAAAAACTCAAACATCCCGTACTCTTTTACTTTTCCCTCTCATTGACCACTAGTGTTTCAATCTACCCAATTTTTTACCCCCTTTCCCCTCTTATCACTCATTTACCTTCTATCCTTATTGTTTTACTTATTTGTCCATAGCCTGGATAAAAGGAACATCAGACACAAGGCTTTCACACTCAACAGGAAGGTTTTAAACTATTTGTTTTCTTATTGAGGGAACACTGGTCTCTTTAACAAGGTAAAGAAAAAAATTTGTTTTCTTCTTCAGCTTGGTTTCTCTACAATCTAAACTTTAAAAAGGGGAAAACAGGAGGTCAGTATGTTGAAGGCAGTCTTTTCCAATTCTCAGGGTGCCCCTTGAGAAAGGGGTAATACAGCAAATGGTAGAAATGACCAGTATGCAGAACTCCACCTTTTATGGAGATGTATGCAGATTCTGTTCAGTGAACTGCATATTGACAATTAGCGCTGTATTTGAGGGACAGGGTAGGTGGCAGGATGAGGGAAGGTGAATGAAGTGGGATCCTTCCTCTCAAAATGGTCAGCCGGCATACTTTATGATTCAGACAATAAAGAGCTTCTTTGCTTTTTATCAAATAGGGTCTGTTCTTGTTCCTAATTGAAAAAACAGATAAGGGCACAATTCAACTTTCTTCCTAAAAAGAAATACTAAATGGCTTTTAAAAATGCTTTAAAACAGTGCTGAGACAAAATAGCCAGTGTTTTCCTTGACTACCAGATGCCCCACAAAAGGATTAAGTGTAGGGTGGGCTGTTAAAAGAGGTATGGGTCCCTGTCCCAGGAGAGATTTCAGCCTAGTATGGAGATCAGCCTAAACACTTGAAATAATTAGAGAACAGTTAAAGACAAACTTTCTGGGTTCTTAGAAAAATAAGTTTCAAATATCAGCTCCAAGACCTCGAAGCTGTGTAACTTCAGCCAAAACATTTCTCAATATATGCTTTAGAAGAGGGGTCCCTGGTTAATTTTTTGCTTTCTTAGGGAAAATAAAGATAAGCTGAACTGGTATTTCTTCAGGGTTTCAGAGCCCCTCAGAATTAATATATGTTCCAAACATAGGAATATATTAGAGGATGACCTTTGCATATCTTATATTAGAGGATGACCTTTGCATATCTTCTGAGGAGTGGACATTTGAAATGAACAAAATCTTCCATAAATTTGGTGATAGGAGAATGGTGTTTTTTAGGCACAAATGCACTTATTATCAACAATTGAATGGACATATAGTTCTACTCTGTGGCCTCTGTTTGCAATCAGCATTCTTTTTAATATGACAGCTCCCTCTGGTTTCTAAACAGGGTTCTTATGCCTGTGGCAGCTGTGCTGCCAACTCCCAGGAATCCCCAGGGCGGTGTGTTGGTTGAGTGGGAGGACAGTATTGATGGGTCAGGCAGATGCAGGGCTCAGGGGTGACCTGTTCAGGGGGCATTAGGAACTAAGAGGTTGGAATGAGTGGAGTGTAATCTGGGAAGCAGGGATGTTGGAGCTGTCTAGATAGATTTTAGATTTGATTTAGCTCTTTTAATGAAACTGGTGCATTTCGCAGACTTGCCATTAATTTTCTGTTTACCTCAGCAAATTGGGTATGCTCTTTATGTTTTTTAAAAAATAGATTACATTTAAAAGCTCAAATTTTGATATTTCAGTGAACTTAAGGAAAGCGTAGAAATAGGGGTCAAAAAAAAAAGCAGGGAACTAACCCCCAGAACAAGCAAACTTTCAGTATAGAAACCAGAATATTCTAAATATCCTGGGCTGCTTTTGGAGTGGGGAAGAAGTGCAAAGATTGACAGAGAGAGAAGAGGAAGTTGGCTGGCATAGAGTAATAGAGGAAAGATGGAGGAAGTTAAGTGGTTTTTCCCTTATTTGCTTAATTTGTTGTAAGGCAAGTCAGAGCAGATTTTCTCTTTCTGGCTCTGAGTGTAAGGATGGTTGAGTTTTGTAGTTTGTTTTATTACTACCCCTTCCCCACCCCCTGCTTCTATAACACAGTATTATTTTTAAATGGACCGAAATAGTAAAGTCATCTTGCCTTTTGGGAGTTCCTTCCTTCTCAAACCCATCAGTGGTGAATTCCATGCACTTTCTTTTCACTTCATAGGAAACTGTAGTTTTGTATATTTTATTTGTTTCTGTAAAAAAATCGTTTTCTGGGATAAGGTTATTCCTGAAAGACTATCAAAAGGTTAATACTCTGACTAAATAAGAGGGCTGAACTGTAAAAATCTATGCTCGTTTTGTTCTGGGAGTGACAGTTTTATTTCTAAGTCATTGAAAGATGGCAGCAGTGTGAAATGACCTGTGTGAGGCATGGGCAGGATCCATCGGTTCTTGGGGATCCAGAAGCTTTAGGGTTACCATGTCAGAAATTGAGCTGCTTGATTGAAAGTTAAGTACCTTTATGCTTATTTTCTACTTCAAGATAACAAAGATGAATGAGGGAGAAAAACCATGGCAATTTTGTGTGAGTGTTCATGAGCATGAGCCTTAGGACTAGTGGGGGAGTAACCTAGGTATTGGTTTAAGATACAGGGATTTAGGTAGTAGGCCTGTTGAAAAGGAGACGTGGAAAAAGCAAGATATTGGTATACCAAATTGTATATTAGATTTAGGATATTTGAATTTTTTCTTTTTTTTTTTTTTTTTTTACATGGACAGGCACCGGGATATGAACCCAGGTCCTCTGGCATGGCAGGCGAGCATTCTTGCCTGCTGAGCCACCATGGCCCAGGATATTTGAATTTTAAAGCTAAACATCCAGTTTTTTCATTTTTTTAAAAAAACATTTTTTTATTGTGAAATATATAACATGCAAAAAAAGTGATAAATTTCAAAGAACATTTTAACAAGTAGTTATAGAACTCATTTCAGAGCATAGCATAAGTTACAGTTCCACAGGTTATAGATATTTCTTTCTAGCTGCTCTAGTACACTGGAGACTAAAAAGAAATATCAATATAATGATTTAGTAGTCATGCTCCTTTGTTAAATCCTATCTTCTCTGTTACAACTCCTTCCTCTCGTTTGACCCCTCTCCCAAGCTTTGGGTATATTTGGGCAATGATCATTCTAACCTCTTCATGTTGAAAAGGGGTGTTGGCATTATAGGGTAGGGGGATACAACTGGTTGATGTTCTTCGAGAAACTGATACCTGTAGGCTTCAGGGCTTATCTGGCATAGGAATAATCTTGAGCTTCAAGGTTTCTGAAAAATAAAACTTAGTGAGTAAAGCTTTGTAGAGTCCCTGGGTATTCTTAAAGGCTTTCAGGAATACTGTTGTTGGGAGCTTGGCGTGCCCTGGCATTTAGCTATATCTAGCTGAAGCTTGCATTCGAGTAACCTCCAGAATAGCCTCTCAACTCTATTTGAAATCTCTTAACCACTGAAACCTTGTTTTATTACATTTCTTTTCCCCATCCTGGTCAAGACAGCATTGGCAGTCCCACGATGCCAGGGCCAGGCTCATCCGTGGGGGTCATGTCCCACATTGCCAGGGAGACTTACACAGCTGGAAGTCATGTGCTGCATAGTGGGGGAGGGTAATGAGTTTATTTACAGAGTTAGGCTTAGACAGAGAGAGGCCACATCTGAGTAACAAAAGAGGTTCTCTGGAAGTGACTTTTAGGCATAATTATAGGTAGCTTCCCTGTTAATAAGTTTCAGAGCAAGCCTCAAGATTGAGGACTTGACTGTTAACTTGGGAGTCCCTAATGCTTGAAAGTACGTCAAGAATTTCCTAGGTGAGAAAGTTTAATAGATCCATATTTTCCCTCCAGTCCCCAAGGGACTTTACAAATACTTTTTAAAAATGTTTTCAAATTGTGAAATAAAACATATTTACAAAAAAGCAGTAACTTTCAAAATATATTGTAACAAGTAGTTATAGAACAGAATTCAGAGTTGGCATGGGCTACAGTTCCGCAATTTTAGATTTTTCCTTATAGATGCTCCAAGACACAGGAGACTAAAAGAAATATCAATATAATGATACAGCAGTCATACTCATTTGTTAAATCCTATCTTCTCTTATAACTTTTCCTTCTCCTACTTGTTAAATCCTATCTCTTCCTTCTCCTTTTTTCCTTCTCCCAATCCTTAGGGGTATTTGAGCTATGCCCTTTCTAATTTTTCATGTTGAAAAGGAGTGTTGATAATATGGGATGGGGGATGGAACTAATTGATGTTCTTGGAGAGGCTGGCTCCTCTGAATTTCAGGACTTTTCTGGCCTAGGAACCCATCTGGAGGAGGTAGATTTCTGGAAAGTAATCTTAGTACGTGAAACTTTGTAGAATCACAGATAGAGCCCTAAGTGTTCTTCAGGGTTCACAGGAATGGTTTTGGTTGGGGTTTGGCAACCATGGTAAATAGCAACATATAGTTGAAGTTTGCCTAAGAGTAGCCTCCACAATAGCCTCTCAACTCAATTTGAACATTCTCAGCCTCTGATATTTTATTTTGTTGTATTTCTTTCCCCCGTTTTGGTCAGAAAGGCATTGTCAGTCCCATAGTGCCAGGAGCAGATCATCCCTGGGATTCATTTTCCACGTCTCCAGGGAAAATTTTGACCCCTGGATGTCATGTCCCATGTAGGAGGGTGGGTCATGTTTTGCTTGCAGGGTTGGGCTTAGAGACAGAGGGGCCATATTTGAGCAATGAAAGAGGTCTTCTGAAAGTAACTTTTAGGCATAAATACATGTAGGCTTAGCTTCTCTGCTACATAAATAAGCTTCACAAGAGCAAGCCTCAAGATCAGGGCTTGTCCTTCTAACTTGGGAGTCCCTAATGTTTGAGACAGTATCAGGGATTTTGCTCGTTGAAAAGTTAAATAGCTCCATATCTTTTCCCCTCTCCCTCAAGGGACTTAGCCAGTACTTTTAAATTATCTGCTCAACATACTCTGGGATGTATCTGGGTATCATTTTAAGCAATTCAGAATTGTAATCCCTCGTTCACATTCTTGGTTCCATGTGCTTGGTTTGTTTGAGTGAACTGGCCAGAAAAGTTAAGTTAGATTCTGTGCCTACAGAAAACTTAAAGTTTGAACAAAATTAACAGCTCTTCCTTTGGTTTCACACAGGAGTTGAAGTTTTTAGAATATATTTTATTTTAGACTATAGAATATCATCCTTTATCCTGTGTTCTGATTTAGCTTAGTCCCAAGCAGATGAGGTTCGTTCATATCTCTAATTAGAATCAAATCTCTTTTTCAGCTTCTTTAACAGTTGCTTTTTGGAATAATGCTAACTTTCAGAGCTGCAGAACTCTAACTCTGAGTCTTATCACACACAGCCTTTTCGTTTTGTAGTCACTTCATTTGCTAAGAAACTATAGTTAGTAGCAGAGTCAGATTTATAACTCTCCCAGTTTGTTGTTCTTAAATTTTAACTTGTCTTGTAGTAGCAGCAAGTGTGATAGTAATGAATTGTGTGTATTTTTTTAATGATCATTCTGTTCTACATATATAATCAGCAATTCACAATATCATCACATAGTTGCATATTCATCATCGTGATCATTTCTTAGAACGTTTGCATCAATTCAGAAAAAGAAATAAAAAGACAACAGAAAAAATTCATACATAACATATCCCTTACCCCTCCCTTTCGTTGATCACTAACATTTCAGTCTACTAAATTTATTTTAACGTCAAAATTCCTCCTATTATTTATTTTTATCCATATTTTTTACTCATCTGTCCATAAGGTAGACAAAAGGAGCGTCAGACATAAGGTTTTCACAATCACACAGTCACATTGAGAAAGCTCTATCATTATACAACCATCTTCAAGAAACATGGCTACTGGAACACAGCTCTACATTTTCAGGCATTTCCCTCCAGCCTCTCCATAATATCTTGACTAACAAGATGAAATCTACTTAATGTGTAAGAATAAACTCCAGGATAACCTCTTGACTCTGTTTGGAATCTCTCAGCCATTGACACTTTGTCTCATTTCACTCTTCCCGCTTTTGGTTGAGAAGGTTTTCTCAATCCCTTGATGCTGAGTCCCAGCTCATTCTAGGATTTCTGTCCCACATTGGCAGGAAGGTCCACATGCCTGGGAGTCATGTCCCACTTAGACAGGGGGAGGGCTGGTGAGTTTGCTTGTTGTGTTGGTTGGAGAGACACAGGCCACATCTGAGCAAAAAAGAGGTTCTCTTGGGGGTGACTCTTAGGCCTAATTTTAAGTAGGCTTGACCTATCCTTTGTGGGGTTAAGTTTCATATGAACAACCCCCAAGATTGGGGGCTCAGCCTATTGCTTTGGTTGTCCCCACTGCTTGTAAGTATATCAAGAATTCTCCACTTGGAGAAGTTGAATTTTCCCCCTTTCTCACCATTCCCCAAAGAGGACTTTGCAAATAATTTTTTATTCGCTGTTCAAATCACTCTGGGACTTACTGGAGCATCACTCTGGACAAACCTACAAAATCTTATGCCCTACTCAAGGTTCCGTGTACTTATGGTGTTCAGTTACACTGTCCACATCAGTTATATTAGGAAATGCACTAGTTGAAATATAAATTTTATACCACATAAACATTTTTTTGCTTTAGTCTCACATAAGTTAAAATTTTTAAATATTAATTACCATCTATTTTCAACACCCTGCAGTAATGACATTCCTTTGTCCTTCCTCATGCAAAAACATTTTTAGATTTGTACATTTAGTCACTATCATTATATACTCTAGGCCTTCCTAGATTATACCATCTCAGTCTTTATCATCTATCTTTGTTTATGATTTCATTTGTGCCCCCAGGCCTCCTCACTCTGTCATTCTCACATTCAGCTTCATTCAGTGTTGTAACATAATTGTATTGCAGTTAGGTAGTATTGTGCTGTCCATTTCTGAGTTTTTACAATCGGTCGTGTTGCACAATCTGTATCCCTTCAGCTCCAGTTATGCAATATCTTATCCTATTTCTATTTCCTGATGTTCTCTGTTACCAATGAAATTCTACAGGTTTGTTCACTAATGTCAGTTCATATCAGTGAGACCATACAGTATTTGTCCTTTTGTTTCTGGCTAATCTCACTCAGCAATGTCCTTAAGGTTCATCCATGTTGTTACATACTTCATAACTTTAATTTTGTATTACAGCTGCATAATATTCCATCATATGTATATACCACAGCTTGTTTAGCCACTTGTCTATTGATGGACATTTTGGCTGTTTCCATCTCTTCGCAATTGTAAATAATGCTGCTATAAACATTGGTGTGCGAATATCTGTGTCCTTGCCCTAATGTCTTCTGAGTAGATACCTAGCAATGGTATTACTGGGTCATATGGCAGTTCTATACTTAGCTTCCTGAGGACCCTCCAGACTGCCTTCCACAGTGGTTGTAACATTTGACATTCCCACCAACAGTGAATAAATGTGCCTCTTTCTCCACATCTTCTCCAGCACTTGTTGTTTTCTGTTTTATTGATGATGGCCATTCTGGTGGGTGTGAAATGATATCTCATTGTGGTTTTGATTTGCATTTCCCTAATAGCCAGGGAAGTTGAGCATCTTTTCATGTACCTTTTGGCCACTTATATTTCCTCTTCTGAAAAGTGTCTGTTCAAGTCTCTTGCCCAATTTGTAATTGGGTTATCTGTCTTTTTGTTGTTGAGTTGAATAAATTTCTTTATATGTTCTGGATACTAGACCCTTGTCTGATAGATCATTTCCAAATATTGTCTCCCATTGTGTAGGCTGTCTTTACTTTCTTCATGAAGTTCTTTGATGCACAAAAATGTTCAATTTTGAGGAGTTCCCATTTCTTTCTTTCTTCAGTGCTCGTGCTTTGGATGTAAGGTCTAAGTAACTGCCTCCTATCATAAGATTGATAAGATATTTCCCTACATTTTCTTCTAACAGTTTTATGGTCTTAGATCTAATATTTAGGTCTTTGATCCATTTTGAGTTAATTTTTGTACAGGGAGTGAGATATGGATCCTCTTTCGTTCTTTTACATATGGATATCCAGTTCTCTAGGCACCATTTATTGAAGAGACTGTTCTGTCCCAGGTGAGTTGGGTTGACTATCTTAGATGACAGATCTATATCTGAACACTCTATTCAATTCCATTGGTCAGTATATCTATCTTTATGCCAGTACCATGCTTTTTTGACCACTGTAGCTCCATAATATGCCTTAAAGTCAGGTAGCATGAGACCTCCGACTTCATTTTTCTTTCCCTGGATACTTTTCGCTATTCGGGGCACTGTGCCCTTTCAGATAAATTTGGTTATTGATTTTTCTATTTCTGAAAAGTAAGTTTTGGGGATTTTAATTGGTATTGCATTGAATCTGTAAATCAATCAATTTAGGTAGAATTGACAACTTAGTCTTCCAATCCATGAACACGGTTTGCCCTTCCATTTATTTAGGTCTTCTGTGATTTCTTTTAACAATTTCTTGTAGTTTTCTTTGTATAGGTCTTTTGTATCTTTAGTTAAATTTATTCTTTTGGTTGTAATTGTAAATGGAATATTTTTCTTGATTTTCCCTTCAGATTGTTCATTACCAGTGTATAGAAATACTATAGACTTTTGAGTGTTGATCTTGTAACCTGCCACTTTGTTGTATGCATTTATTAGCTCTAGTAATTTTGCTGTGGATTTTTCGGGATTTTCATATCATCTGCAAACAGTGAGAGTTTTACTTCTTCCTTTCCTTTTCTAATGCCTTGAATTTCTTTTCTTGTCTAATTGCACAGACTAGAACTTCCAACATAATGTTGAATAACAGTGATGATAATGGACATCCTTGTCTTGTTCCTGATCTTAGGGAGAAAATTTTCAGTTTTTCCCCATTGAGGATGGCGTTAACTGTGCGTTTTTCATATAGTCCCTTTATTATGTTGAGGAAGTTCCCTTCTATCCTATCCTTTGAAGTGTTTTCAACAGCAAAAGGCTGTTGAATTTTGTCAAATGCCTTTTCTGCATCAATCGAGATGATCATGTGATTTTCTGCTTTGATTTGTTTATATGGTGTTTTACATTAATTGATTTTCCTGTATGTGTTTTTTAATCCCAGCCTTTCTGTCTTTCATCTTCCTTTTTTATTTTTCTCACTCCTCTATTTATCCATTCAGAAAATTTGTATCTTGTGTGCCAGGCACTGTGCTAGGCCCTAGGGATATAGCTATGATCAAGGTAGATCAGTCCTTGCTTTCCCTCTACTTCTAACAGGGCTGGAAGGGGTGGGACTAGACAATTGATACATAAGGAAAAATCACAGACTTTGATAGAAATGCTTCAGGAAGTAAATAGGGTAATGAGGGCAAGAAAAACCAGAGGGAGAACACTTTAAAAAGGGCAGTCAGAAAAGGTCCTTCTGAGAAGGCCACTTTTTTTTTCTTTCTTTCATTTTTAACTTTTTAATTGTATACTATAACATATGTACAAAGCAAAGAAATAAAAAAGCAATAGTTTTCAAAACACTCTTCAACAGGTTGTTACAGGACAGATCCCAGAGCTTGTTATGGCCTACCATACCATCATCTCAGATTTTTCCTTCTAGCTGCTCCAGAATATAGGAGACTAGAGGGCTTAAATATTTTTTTTATTATCACAATTGACTTTTTTTCCCAAAAAATTACATATATACATAAAAGGTATAAATTTCAAAGCACACACCACAGTTAGTTGTAGAACATATTTCCAAGTTTGACATGGGTTACAATTCCACAATTTTAGGTTTTTACTTCTAGCTGCTCTAAAATATTGGAGACTAACAGAGATATCAATTTAATAACTCATTCATATTCATTTGTAAATCCTATCTTCTCTGTATAACTATACCATCACCTTTGATCTTTCTGTCCTTCTGTTTAGGGGTGTTTGGGCTATGGCAATTGTAAATTTTTCAATTTGGAAGGATCTGTCATTAATATGGGGTAGGAAGATGGAACTATCTGATGTTCTGGAGAGACTGGGCTAGGTTTCAAGGACTTATCTGGACCAGGGACCCATCTGGAGGTTGTAGGTTGCTAGAAAGTTACTCTAGTGCCTGGAACCCTTGTGGAATCTTACATATTGCCCTAGGTGTTCTTTAAGATTGGCTGGAATGGTCCTGGTTGCATGTTGGCAGGTTATGACAGGTATCAAGGTCTACCTGAAGCTTGTGTTAAGAGCAACCTCCAGAGTAACTCTCGACTCTATTTGAACTCTCTCTGCCACGGATGCTTTATTAATTACACTTCTTTTCCCACTTTTGGTCAGGATGGAATTGTTGATCCCACTGTCCCAGGTCTGGATTCACCCTGGGAGTCATCTCCCATGTCGCCAGGGAGACTTTCACTCCTGGACATCGTGTCCCACGTAGGGGGAAGGGCAATGATTTCACTTGCAGAGTTGGGCTTAGAGACAGTGATGTCACATCTAAGCAACAAAAGAGATCCTCCAGAAGTAACTCTTAGGCATCACATTGTTGCATGCCTCACGACCTTGTTCTTTTTTGTAGCAGCACAACCTTCGTTCATAAGTATACACCATTGTTTACCATTCTCCTTCTCTGTCAGTGCATCATAAGCCACCTGCATTCATCAGGCATCACGTAGAGGGCCCAAAGTCCACAGTCCATCAACATTCCCGTTTTTAGATAATTTCATTGTTTCCGAGAGACAGAAAACCAATAAACACACCCTCACCAAATAGGAAATCTAAACCTCCTCTTAACTCTTGTCCCTACCCCCATTATTCACCTCTGTTGTTGCTGTGGTAGTGGTGATGGTTTCCTTTTGAACACAGCTCATAGCATGCAATAGTAGTTTTCCCCTTGTACCCTGGACTTAAATACTCTTTATACAAGAATCATATCTTTGAAATAATTCTTACAAGAACTCATTCATATTTCTAGTATGAGTCATTTTGACAGGTAGTTCTATTATCCCTTTCAATCTTGTTCAATCTAGTAATATTACTTTAGACCCACTAGAGAAATCACCTTTGTTCCTATGTATTCCCTTACATTGGAGTTCAACCTTATTAGATAACTGTTCACCCATTTCTACCTTCTATGTATCTCTAAGTCCCCTATATTCTGTATTATAAGCCTCTGATTATACCTTTATGCTGGTCATAAAGTAGAATCATATAGTATCTTTCCTTTTGTGTCTTGCTAATTTCACTCAGCATTATGTCCTCAAGGCTTAACCATCCTGTCGTATGCTTTAGGATGTCATTTTGTCTCACTGCTGCATAATATTCCATCACATGTATATACCACGTTTTGTTGATCCACTCTTCTGTTGATAGACAATTGGTTTGTTTCCATCTTTTGGCGATTCTGAACAATGCTGCTCGGTGTGCAAATGTGTGTTCGCGTCGTTGCTTTCAGCTCTTTTATACCAAGTAGTGCTATTGCTAGGTCATAGGGCATCTCGATATTTAGTTTCCTAAGGATCTGCCAAACTGTCTTCCATAGTTGCTGTACCATTATACATTCCGACCAGCAATGCATAGGTGTCCCAATTTCTTCACATCCTCTCCAACATTCATAGTTTCCCATTTGATTAATAACATCTATTCTTATAGGTGTGAAGTGGTATCTCATTGTAGTTTTGATCTGCATTTCCCTCATAGCCAATGACAATGAGCATCTCTTCATGTGCTTTTGAGCCATCTGTATTTGCTCTTCACAAAAAATGCCTATGCATATCTTTAGCCTACTTTAGAATTGGATTGTTTGTTCTTTTGTTGAGTTGTATGACTTCTTTGTATATACAGGAAATCAAACCTTTGATATGTGATTTCCAAATATTTTCTCCCATTGAGTTGGCAGCCTCTTCACATTTTTGAGAGTCTTTTGAGGTACAGAAGCATTTGATTTTAAGG
The DNA here is from genome assembly GCA_004026745.1 of Myrmecophaga tridactyla. Classification (NCBI taxonomy): domain Eukaryota; kingdom Metazoa; phylum Chordata; class Mammalia; order Pilosa; family Myrmecophagidae; genus Myrmecophaga; species Myrmecophaga tridactyla. The sequence continues at coordinate 104,553 of PVIY010004180.1, forward strand.
AGTTCCTATTTATTTTTTCTTTTTTTTTTAGCATTCTTTATTAAGAAAAAAAATTAACAAACAAAACATTAAGATATCATTCCATTCTACATAATACAATCAGCAATTCTTAATATCATCACATAGTTGCACATTCATCATTTCCCAGAATATTCGCATCGATTTAGGAAAAGAAATAAAAAGACAACAGAAAAAGAAATAAAACGATAACAGAGAAAAAAAAGATTATACATACCTTACCCTTTACCCCTCGCTTTCATTTACCACTAGCATTTCAAACTAAATTTATTTATTTTTAATTTTTTATTAATAAAAAAAAATTACAAGGAACACAAACATTCCCAACACATACACTCAGCAATTCACAATATCATCACATGGTTGCATATTCATCATCATGATCATTTCCCAGAACATTAGCATCAATTCAGAAAAAGAAATAAAAAGACAACAGAAAAATATAACAAACAGAAAAAAAAAAATTTTACAGGCCATACCCCTTACTGATCCCTTTCATTGATCACTAGCATTTCAAACTAAATCTATTTTAACATTTGTTACCCCTATTATTTATTTTTATTCCATGTGTTCCTCTCATCTGTTGACAAGGTAGATAAAAGAAGCATCAGACACAAGGTTTTCACAATCACACAGTCACATTGTGAAAGCTATATCATTATATAATCATCATCAAGAAACATGGCTACTGGATCACAGCTCTACATTTTCAGGCAGTTCCCTCCAGCCTCTCCATTACATCTTGGATAACAAGGTGATATCTACTTAATGCATAAGAATAACCTCCAGGATAACCTCTCGA